>CM053038.1:30257444-30294944 GCA_028564925.1 Lithobates sylvaticus
ATTTTACCCTCTCTCCTCTCCCTCTTCCCCCATCTCATCTCTCTATCCCTTTCTCCTCTATTTCTCTATACCCCCTCATCTCTCTTTCCCTCCTCTCCCCCTTCTCCTCCCTCCTTTCTCTCTCCCCCTTCTCCTCCCTCCTTTCTCTCCCCCTTCTCCTCCCTCTCCCCCTTCTCCTCTCTCCTCTCTCTCCCCCCTTCTCTCCCTCCTCTCTCGCCCCCTTCTCCTCCTCCTCTCTCCCCCCTTCTCCTCTCTCTCTCCCCTCCCCCTCTCCTCCCTCCTCCCTCTCCCCCTTCTCCTCTCTCCTCCCTCTCCCCCTTCTCCTCTCTCCTCCCTCTCCCCCTTCTCCTCCCTCCTCCCTCTCCCCCTTCTCCTCTCTCCTCCCTCCCCCTTCTCCTCCCTCCTCCCTCTCCCCCTTCTCCTCCCTCCTCTCTCGCCCCCTTCTCCTCCCTCCCTCTTCTCCCCCTTCTCCTCTCTCCTCCCTCTCCCCCTTCTCCTCTCTCCTCCCCCTCTCCCCCTTCTCCTCTCTCCTCTCTCTCCCCCCTCTCCTCTCTCTCTCCTCCTCTCCCTCTCCCTTCTCCTCTCCTCCTCTTCTCTCCCCCCTCCTCTCCTCCTCCTCTCCCCCCTTCTCCTCCCTTCCTCCCTCTCCCCCTTCTCCTCTCTCCCCCTCCCTCTCCCCCTTCTCCTTCCCTCCTCCCTCTCCCTCTCTCCCCCTTCTCCTCTCTCTCCCCCCTTCTCCTCCTCCTCTCCTCCCCCTTCTCCTCCCTCCTCTCTCCCCTCTCCCTCCCTCTCTCTCCCCCTTCTCCTCCCTCCTCTCTCTCCCCCCTCTCTCCTCTCCTCCCTCCCTCTCCCCCTTCTCCTCTCTCCTCCCTCCTCCTCTCCCCCTTCTCCTCTCTTTCTCCTCCCTCCCTTCCCCCTTCTCCTCTCTCCCCCTCCTCCCTCTCTCCCCCTTCTCCTCCCTCTCTCCCCCTCCCCCCCTCTCTCCTCTCTCTCTCCCCCTCTCTCCCCCTTCCCTCTCTCTCTCCGCTCTCTCCTCCCTCTCCCCCCTCTCCTCTCTCCCCCCTTCACCTCTCTCTCTCCTCTTCTCCCTCTCCTCCTTCACCTCTCCTCCCCCCTCCTCCCTTCCTCCTTCTCTCTCCCCCTCCCGCCTCCCTCTCCCTCCTCCTCCCTTCCCCTCTCCTCCTCTCCTCCCTCCCCTTCCTCCTCTCTCCCCCCCCTCTCCCTTCTTCTCCTCTCTTCTTCCCCCTTCTCCTCCTTCCTCTCTCTCTTCCTCCCTCTCCCCCTTCCTCTCCTCCCCCTTCTCCTCCCTCTCCTCTCTCTCCTCCCTCCTCCCTCCTTCTCCTCTCCCTCTCCCTCCTCTCCTCTCTCCTCCCCTCTCCCCCCTCTCTCCTCCCTCCCCCCTCTCCTTCTCTCCTCTCCTCTCCCCCCCTTCCTCCCTCCTCTCTCTCCCCCTTCTCCTCCTCCTCCCTCTCCCCCTCTTCTCCTCCTCCTCTCCCTCCCCCCCTTCTCCTCCTCCTCTCTCTCTCCCCTTCTCCTCCCTCTCTCTCTCCCCCCTTCTCCTCCCTCCTCCTCCCCCCTCTCCCCCTTCTCCCTCCCTCCTCCCTCTCCTCCCCCTCCTCTCCCCCTTCTCCTCCCCCCTCTCTCTCCCCTTCCTTCCCTCCTCTCTCTCCCCCTTCTCCTCCCCCTCCCTCTCCCCCTTCTCCTCTCTCCTCCTCTCCCCCCTCTCCCTCTCTCCCCTCCCCCCTTCTCCTCCCTCTCCCCCTTCTCCCTCCCCTCCCCCCTTCTCCTCCCTCCTCTCCCCTTCTCCCCCTCCCTCTCTCCCCCTCTCCTCCCCCCTCTCCTCCTCCTCCCCCTCCCCTCTCCCCCTTCTCCCCCTCTCTCCCCCTTCTCCTCCCTCTCTCCCCCTTCTCCTCCCCTCTCCCCCCTCTCCTCCCTCTCTCCCCCTTCTCCCTCCCTTTCCTCCTCCCTCTCTCCCCCTTCTCCTCTCTTACTCCTCCCTCTCCCCCTTCTCTTCCCTCTCCCCCTTCACCTCTCTCTTCTCCTCCTCCCCCCCTCTCCCCCTTCACCTCTCTCTCTCTCTCTCTCGCTCTCCTCCCTCTCCCCCTTCACCTCTCTTTCTCCTCCTTCTCCCTCTCCCCCCTCCTCTCTCTCTCTCTCTCTCTCTCCTCTCTCTCTCTCTCCCCCCTTTCTCCTCTCTCCCCCCCCCCACCCTCTCACTCTTTTTCTACCCCCCCTCCCCTTCTTCTCCTTGTTAATTTTTTTACACCTTCTTCTTCCAGCCGGTGTTGTGAAGAGAGATGCACAGGATCCATTGCAGCAAATAACTGATATTTTCCAAGGCATTTCCAAGACCCTCCAGGAGAAGTTTGCCAATGCAGAGATCCCCTCTCAGACTCAGTACGTGGTCTCCCCTGTCGCTGTCTCCCCTGTCCTTGTCTCCACTGTCCTTGTCTCCCCGGTCACCGTCTCCCCTGTCGCGGCCTCCCCTGTCGCGGCCTCCCCTGTCGCTGTCTCCCCTGTCGCTGTCTCCCCTGTCGCTGTCTCCCCTGTCGCTGTCCCCCCTGTCGCTGTCTCCCCTGTCGCTGTCTCCCCTGTCGCTGTCTCCCCTGTCGCTGTCTCCCCTGTCGCGGCCTCCCCTGTCGCGGCCTCCCCTGTCGCTGTCTCCACTGTCGTTGTCTCCCCTGTCGCTGTCTCCCCTGTCGCGGTCTCCCCTGTCGCTGTCTCCCCTGTCGCTGTCCCCCCTGTCGCTGTCTCCCCGGTCGCTGTCTCCCCGGTCGCTGTCTCCCCTGTCGCTGTCTCCCCTGTCGCGGTCGCGGTCTCCCCTGTTGCGGTCTCCCCTATCGTTGTCTCCCATGTCGTTGTCTCGTGTCTGTACTGTGACATTTTTATTTTAGAGAGTCGGATCCACTTTTAGGATTTTATTGCAATTGTCTTAATGGCAGATAATGTCCTTTTACTAGATGGCCATAGTATTATGTTTTGTGCTCCTTTTCAAGGGGCGCTGATGATGTCATCGCGGGCTGTTACGGAACTTATATTCACATCATTATTTTTCTCTACAGGGAACTGGGTGCCAAGATCCAGGCACACGGAGAAACAATATCCGCCAGCATCCAGAAATGGATTGAAGAGATGGTTGCCCTCAGCAAACAAAAACTGAGCTAAACTGGAACCCGTTTTCCTGCGATCCGCGGCACTGCGCTACCCCCCGAACCCCATCTCTACCACACCCCTTCATTTTCTGTTACTGTGCGACTGACTGTTCCTTTTATAACATGTTATAATAAAACTTGTATTCTGTGCCAACTCCGATTTCAGAATGTCGTTCCTCAAAACCTTTCTTGCTTAACCAACATAGAACCAAACCGGGGACTAAAGAGTCACTCCAACTAGAACTTTTATGCACATGTTTGATGATTGCTGCACAGTTAAATCACCTGACAATCAGTAGGATCCCAGGTCTGTACACCCGCTGTGCCCATTATGAGGGGTCCCCACCATCCCTGTGCTGAGTTCCCGGGTCTGTACGCCCGCTGTGCCCATTATGAGGGGTTTCCCACCATCCCTGTGCCGAGTTCCCGGGTCTGTACGCCCGCTGTGCCCATTATGAGGGGTTCCCACCATCCCTGTGCTGAGTTCCCGGGTCTGTACACCCGCTGTGCCCATTATGAGGGGTCCCACCATCCCTGTGCTGAGTTCCCGGGTCTGTACCCCTGCTGTGCCCATTATGAGGGGTTCCCACCATCCCTGTGCTGAGTTCCCGGGTCTGTACACCCGCTGTGTCCATTATGAGGGGTCCCCACCATCCCTGTGCTGAGTTCCTGGGTCTGTACACCCGCTGTGTCCATTATGAGGGGTTCCCACCATCCCTGTGCTGAGTTCCTGGGTCTGTACACCCGCTGTGTCCATTATGAGGGGTCCCCACCATCCCTGTGCTGAGTTCCCGGGTCTGTACACCCGCTGTGCCCATTATGAGGGGTCCCCACCATCCCTGTGCTGAGTTCCCGGGTCTGTACACCCGCTGTGCCCATTATGAGGGGTTCCCACCATCCCTGTGCTGAGTTCCCGGGTCTGTACACCCGCTGTGCCCATTATGAGGGGTCCCCACCATCCCTGTGCTGAGTTCCCGGGTCTGTACACCCGCTGTGCCCATTATGAGGGGTTCCCACCATCCCTGTGCTGAGTTCCCGGGTCTGTACACCTGCTGTGCCCATTATGAGGGGTTCCCACCATCCCTGTGCTGAGTTCCCGGGTCTGTACACCCGCTGTGCCCATTATGAGGGGTTCCCACCATCCCTGTGCTGAGTTCCCGGGTCTGTACGCCCGCTGTGCCCATTATGAGGGGTCCCCACCATCCCTGTGCTGAGTTCCCGGGTCTGTACGCCCGCTGTGCCCATTATGAGGGGTCCCCACCATCCCTGTGCTGAGTTCCCGGGTCTGTACACCCGCTGTGCCCATTATGAGGGGTTCCCACCATCCCTGTGCTGAGTTCCCGGGTCTGTACGCCCGCTGTGCCCATTATGAGGGGTTCCCACCATCCCTGTGCTGAGTTCCCAGGTCTGTACACCCGCTGTGCCCATTATGAGGGGTTCCCACCATCCCTGTGCTGAGTTCCCAGATCTGTACACCCGCTGTGCCCATTATGAGGGGTTCCCCCATCCCTGTGCTGAGTTCCCGGGTTGTACACCCGCTGTGCCCATTATGAGGGGTCCCCACCATCCCTGTGCTGAGTTCCCGGGTCTGTACGCCCGCTGTGCCCATTATGAGGGGTTCCCACCATCCCTGTGCTGAGTTCCCGGGTCTGTACCCCTGCTGTGCCCATTATGAGGGGTTCCCAACAACCCTGTGCTGAGTTCCCGGGTCTGTACACCCGCTGTGCCCATTATGAGGGGTTCCCACCATCCCTGTGCTGAGTTCCTGGGTCTGTACACCCGCTGTGCCCATTATGAGGGGTTCCCACCATCCCTGTGCTGAGTTCCTGGGTCTGTACACCCGCTGTGCCCATTATGAGGGGTTCCCACCATCCCTGTGCTGAGTTCCCGGGTCTGTACACCCGCTGTGCCCATTATGAGGGGTCCCCACCATCCCTGTGCTGAGTTCCCGGGTCTGTACACCCGCTGTGCCCATTATGAGGGTCCCCACCATCCCTGTGCTGAGTTCCCGGGTCTGTACACCCGCTGTGCCCATTATGAGGGGTCCCCACCATCCCTGTGCTGAGTTCCCGGGTCTGTACACCCGCTGTGCCCATTATGAGGGGTCCCCACCATCCCTGTGCTGAGTTCCCGGGTCTGTACACCTGCTGTGCCCATTATGAGGGGTTCCCACCATCCCTGTGCTGAGTTCCCGGGTCTGTACACCCGCTGTGCCCATTATGAGGGGTTCCCACCATCCCTGTGCTGAGTTCCCGGGTCTGTACGCCCGCTGTGCCCATTATGAGGGGTCCCCACCATCCCTGTGCTGAGTTCCCGGGTCTGTACGCCCGCTGTGCCCATTATGAGGGGTCCCCACCATCCCTGTGCTGAGTTCCCGGGTCTGTACACCCGCTGTGCCCATTATGAGGGGTTCCCACCATCCCTGTGCTGAGTTCCCGGGTCTGTACGCCCGCTGTGCCCATTATGAGGGGTTCCCACCATCCCTGTGCTGAGTTCCCAGGTCTGTACACCCGCTGTGCCCATTATGAGGGGTTCCCACCATCCCTGTGCTGAGTTCCCAGATCTGTACACCCGCTGTGCCCATTATGAGGGGTTCCCCCATCCCTGTGCTGAGTTCCCGGGTTTGTACACCCGCTGTGCCCATTATGAGGGGTCCCCACCATCCCTGTGCTGAGTTCCCGGGTCTGTACGCCCGCTGTGCCCATTATGAGGGGTTCCCACCATCCCTGTGCTGAGTTCCCGGGTCTGTACCCCTGCTGTGCCCATTATGAGGGGTTCCCAACAACCCTGTGCTGAGTTCCCGGGTCTGTACACCCGCTGTGCCCATTATGAGGGGTTCCCACCATCCCTGTGCTGAGTTCCTGGGTCTGTACACCCGCTGTGCCCATTATGAGGGGTTCCCACCATCCCTGTGCTGAGTTCCTGGGTCTGTACACCCGCTGTGCCCATTATGAGGGGTTCCCACCATCCCTGTGCTGAGTTCCCGGTCTGTACACCTGCTGTGCCCATTATGAGGGGTTCCCACCATCCCTGTTATGAGTTCCCAGGTCTGTACCCCTGCTGTGCCCATTATGAGGGGTTCCCACCATCCCTGTGCTGAGTTCCCGGGTCTGTACCCCTGCTGTGCCCATTATGAGGGGTTCCCACCATCCCTGTGCTGAGTTCCCAGGTCTGTACACCCGATGTGCCCATTATGAGGGGTTCCCACCATCCCTGTGCTGAGTTCCCGGGTCTGTACGCCCGCTGTGCCCATTATGAGGGGTTCCCACCATCCCTGTGCTGAGTTCCCGGGTCTGTACACCCGCTGTGCCCATTATGAGGGGTTCCCACCATCCCTGTGCTGAGTTCCTGGGTCTGTACACCCGCTGTGCCCATTATGAGGGGTTCCCACCATCCCTGTGCTGAGTTCCTGGGTCTGTACACCCGCTGTGCCCATTATGAGGGGTTCCCACCATCCCTGTGCTGAGTTCCCGGGTCTGTACACCTGCTGTGCCCATTATGAGGGGTTCCCACCATCCCTGTTATGAGTTCCCAGGTCTGTACCCCTGCTGTGCCCATTATGAGGGGTTCCCACCATCCCTGTGCTGAGTTCCCGGGTCTGTACCCCTGCTGTGCCCATTATGAGGGGTTCCCACCATCCCTGTGCTGAGTTCCCAGGTCTGTACACCCGATGTGCCCATTATGAGGGGTTCCCACCATCCCTGTGCTGAGTTCCCGGGTCTGTACGCCCGCTGTGCCCATTATGAGGGGTTCCCACCATCCCTGTGCTGAGTTCCCGGGTCTGTACACCCGCTGTGCCCATTATGAGGGGTTCCCACCATCCCCTGTGCTGAGTTCCCGGGTCTGTACACCTGCTGTGCCCATTATGAGGGGTTCCCACCATCCCTGTGCTGAGTTCCCGGGTTTGTACACCCGCTGTGCCCATTATGAGGGGTCCCCACCATCCCTGTGCTGAGTTCCCGGGTCTGTACGCCCGCTGTGCCCATTATGAGGGGTTCCCACCATCCCTGTGCTGAGTTCCCGGGTCTGTACCCCTGCTGTGCCCATTATGAGGGGTTCCCAACAACCCTGTGCTGAGTTCCCGGGTCTGTACACCTGCTGTGCCCATTATGAGGGGTTCCCACCATCCCTGTGCTGAGTTCCCGGGTCTGTACGCCCGCTGTGCCCATTATGAGGGGTTCCCACCATCCCTGTGCTGAGTTCCTGGGTCTGTACACCCTGCTGTGCCCATTATGAGGGGTTCCCACCATCCCTGTGCTGAGTTCCCGGGTCTGTACACCTGCTGTGCCCATTATGAGGGGTTCTCACCATCCCTGTGCTGAGTTCCCGGGTCTGTACACCTGCTGTGCCCATTATGAGGGGTTTTCACTAACCCTGTGCTGAGTTCACCTATAAGCACCCTAGTGTTTGATACCGTTGTTATTGTGACTGATTCAGTTACCTGTCAGGTTCACTTGTTGCCTGGGCATCCAATAGCAGACCCCGGCACTATCACATGGTTGGAGGAGGGGGATGCGTGTTTAGGCCACAGTCTGTTTCAACTTCCAGATAGTAGAAACTACCTGGGAATGCAGGTAAGGTATGAGCAGCTCCTGGGGTTCCACTTCCAGCACAGTCAGGCGGTTGAGTAAATCTGGAAGAACTCCTCACATGCCTACATAGAATGAGGAGGAACATGGATCCGGACACTGCTAAGGAGGAAAAATGGCAGTTTCCTATGGTGGGATGAAGACAGAGGACATCCTCTAGGGTTGGATGAAGACAGAGGACATCCTCTAGGGTTGGATGAAGACAGAGGACATCCTCCTGGGTGGGATGAAGACAGAGGACGTCCTCCTGGGTGGGATGAAGACAGAGGACGTCCTCCTGGGTGGGATGAAGACAGAGGACGTCCTCCTGGGTGGGATGAAGACAGAGGACGTCCTCCTGGGTGGGATGAAGACAGAGGACGTCCTCCTGGGTGGGATGAAGACAGAGGACGTCCTCCTTGATGGGATGAAGGAAGAGGACATTTTCCTGGGTGGGGTGAGGACAGAGGACGTCCTCCTGGGTGGGATGAAGACATAGGACGTCCTCCTGGGTGGCATAAAAACAGAGAACGTCCTCCTGGATGGGATGAAGGAAGAGGACATTTTCCTGGGTGGGGTGAGGACAGAGGACGTCCTCCTGGGTGGGATGAAGACAGAGGACGTCCTCCTGGGTGGCATAAAAACAGAGAACGTCCTCCTGGATGGGATGAAGGAAGAGGACATTTTCCTGGGTGGAGTGAGGACAGAGGACATTTTCCTGGGTGGGGTGAGGACAGAGGACATTTTCCTAGCTGGGGTGAGGACAGAGGACGCCCTCCTGGGTGGGGTGAGGACAGAGGACGTCCTCCTTAGTGGGGTGAGGACAGAGGACGCCCTCCTGGGTGGGGTGAGGACAGAGGACGCCCTCCTGGGTGGGGTGAGGACAGAGGACGCCCTCCTGGGTGGGGTGAGGACAGAGGACGCCCTCCTGGGTGGGGTGAGGACAGAGGACGCCCTCCTGGGTGGGGTGAGGACAAAGGACGCCCTCCTGGGTGGGGTGAGGACAGAGGACGCCCTCCTGGGTGGGGTGAGGACAGAGGATGCCCTCCTGGGTGGGGTGAGGACAGAGGACATCCTCCTGGGTGGGGTGAGGACAGAGGACGCCCTCCTGGGTGGGGTGAGGACAGAGGACGCCCTCCTGGGTGGGGTGAGGACAGAGGACGCCCTCCTGGGTGGGGTGAGGACAGAGGACGCCCTCCTGGGTGGGGTGAGGACAGAGGACGCCCTCCTGGGTGGGGTGAGGACAGAGGACGCCCTCCTGGGTGGGGGGAGGACAGAGGACGCCCTTCTGGATGGGATGAGGACAGACAATTTTCTCCTGGGTGGGATGAGGGTGGAGGGCATCTTCCAGGGTGGGATAATGACAGAGGACGTAATCCCGAGTGGGATGAGGATGGAGGGCGTTCTCCCCGGTGGGATGAGGAGGGAGGACGTCCTACCGGGTGGGATGAGGAGGGAGGACGTCCTTCCGGGTGGGATGAGGAGGGAGGACGTCCTTCCGGGTGGGATGAGGAGGGAGGACGTCCTTCCGGGTGGGATGAGGAGGGAGGACGTCCTTCCGGGTGGGATGAGGAGGGAGGACGTCCTTCCGGGTGGGATGAGGAGGGAGGACGTCCTTCCGGGTGGGATGAGGTGGGAGGACGTCCTTCCGGGTGGGATGAGGTGGGAGGACGTCCTTCCGGGTGGGATGAGGAGGGAGGACGTCCTTCCGGGTGGGATGAGGAGGGAGGACGTCCTTCCGGGTGGGATAAGGAAGGAGACGTCCTTCCGGGTGGGATGAGGAGGGAGACGTCCTTCTGGGTGGGATGAGGAGGGAGACGTCCTACCGGGTGGGATGAGGAGGGAGGACGTCCTACCGGGTGGGATGAGGAGGGAGGACGTCCTACCTGGTGGGATGAGGAGGGAGGACGTCTCTCTAATGGAGCCCCTGGATAGCAGGAAAATAAAAACTGACAGGGGTCCTAACCCTCCCCATTCTACCCCCAAACACAATGCTATTTGCAAACAATCCGTTCCCCCAAAATTAAGAAAAAATTACCTCAGGTGGGGCATCGGACACCTCCGGGAGGAGCAGGTGACGTCACCGCGTGAGCATTTTGGCGGGATTTTGAGCTCCTGGCTCTGTCAGAAGGCGTGGTGACGTCACCCAAAAGTGCCGGCGGCGCCACCTGAGGTGATTTTTTTTAAATAAAATGTGCCCACTTTGTTTAGAAATGGGGAGGAGGGGATGTCAAAAAGCTGATTTTCCAAGCCGCACACCTCAATGGCCAACACAGTTGTCCCCGGAGGAGAAATCTCTCTAATGGAGCCCCTGGATAGCAGGAAAAAAAAACTGACAGGGGTCCTAACCCTCCTCCATCGTACCACCAAACACAGTGCTAATTGCAAACAATCCATTTACCCAAAATTAAAAAAGAATTACCTCAGGTGGGGGGCCTCCAACACCTCCGGGAGGAACGGGGACGTCACAGCGCAGAGGTCAGAGCTCAGAGAGTGATTTAAACAAAAAAAAAGACGTTGACTTGGTAACGCCAATAACGCAATAGCCGTCCATATCCGCACGCTCCAGGTAACCCCGGATATGCTGGAAATCTTCTATCAGGACACAACCAGCCAAATTGTAGGCAATAATCCAATCCGCACGCTTCAACCTCGTGTTTTGACAAAGGCACGTCAACCGCCGACGCATTTCGCCTCAGTGATCTGCAGACTTCCTCAGGGCAGCATAATTCCAGCTTTATTGTCATTTATTCAGGATGGCTCCAGGTCTCTCTTTCGTTTTGCAGTCGAGCTGGCGCCATCATTTTTCAAATATTTCTGTCAGAATAAGTGAAAGTTTACGGGAAACTCCTGGTGCCAGCAGTGAAGATGGCGGCGCCGGCCTCAGGCTAGCATGACAGGCACTTCCGGTCTCTCCTTCTCTGCCAGCCATCATGGTGGATGAGGCTACACGCCGGGTGGTGTCGGAGATCCCGCTGCTGAAGACCGGGGCCAGCCCGCGGGACAAGGAGCTATGGGTGCAGCGGCTGAAGGAGGAGTACCAGACCCTCATTAAGGTGTGTGTGGGGGGAGGAGGTCCGCTGCGGTAATGTGCCCCCCGGGGGATAAGGAGGGGCTCAGAGGTTCCGGGGTGCAGGAGGTGTGAGGATCCTCTGATAGTACTACCTATGAGGCCAAACTGAAATCTGATTTATATTGGTCATAACATGACTATACACTCTGCAATATGATTTAATCCACTTCCTGTCCCGGTGACACTCACTCTTTCCATCCTGGTGGCCCCTTATTGCTTTCTGTCCCTGTGACCCTCTCACTTCCTGTCCTGGTGACACCCCCCCACCCTCTCGTCCCGCTGCCGCCCCCCTGCCCCGCTGACGCCTGCCAGCCAGCGCCGCCCCCCTGCCCCGCTGACGCCTGCCGCCCCGGCTGCCGTCGTCGTCCACGCTGATGCCTGCCGCCACCGCCCCCCTGCCCCGCCTGCCGCCACCCTCCCGTTGCCCCGCTGACGCCTGCCGCCACCATCCCCCTGCCCCACTGACCCTGCCCTGCTGACGCCGCCTTGCTGACGCCGTCCCCCTGCCGCGCTGATGCCTGCCCCGCTGACGCCGCCCCCCTGACGCCTACCGCCGCCGTCCCACTGCCCCGCTGATGCCTGCCGCCGCCGTGCCGCTGCTCCGCTGATGCCTGCCGCCATCCCCCTGCCCCGCTGCCGCTGTCCCCCTGCCCCGCTGACGCCTGCCATTGCCGTCCCGCTGACGCCATCAACGCCATCAACCCTGCTGACGCCTGCTGCCGCCCTGCCCCGCTGACGCCTGCCATTGCCGTCTCGCTGACGCCATCAACCCTGCTGACGCCGCCCTGCCCCGCTGACGCCTGCCGCCGCCCTGCCCCGCTGACGCCTGCCGCCACCTTGCCCCGCTGCCCCGCTGACGCCTGCCGCCGCCCTGCCCCGCTGACGCCCTGACGCCTACCGCCGCCGTCCCACTGCCCCTCTGATGACTGCCGCCGCCGTGACGCTGCTCCGCCGATGCCTGCCGCCATCCCCCTGCCCCGCTGACGCCTACCGCCGCCGTCCCACTGCCCCGCTGATGCCTGCCGCCGCCGTGCCGCTGCTCCGCTGATGCCTGCCACTGTCCCCCTGCCCCGCTGATGCCTGCCATTGCCGTCCCGCTGACGCCATCAACGCCATCAACCCTGCTGACGCCTGCCGCCACCTTGCCCCGCTGACGCCCTGACGCCTACCGCCGCCGTCCCACTGCCCCGCTGATGCCTGCCGCCGCCGTGACGCTGCTCCGCCGATGCCTGCCGCCATCCCCCTGCCCCGCTGACGCCGTCCCCCTGCTGCGCTGATGCCTGCCCCGCTGACGCCTACCGCCGCCGTCCCACTGCCCCGCTGATGCCTGCCGCCGCCGTGACGCTGCTCCGCCGATGCCTGCCGCCATCCCCCTGCCCCGCTGACGCCGTCCCCCTGCTGCGCTGATGCCTGCCCCGCTGACGCCTACCGCCGCCGTCCCACTGCCCCGCTGATGCCTGCCGCCATCCCCCTGCCCCGCTGCCGCGGTCCCCCTGCCCCGCTGACGCCATCAACCCTGCTGACGCCTGCCGCCGCCCTGCCTCGCTGCCGCCTGCCGCCGCCCTGCCCCGCTGACGTCCCCCTTTCCCGTTGACGCCTGCCATCACTGCCCCGCTGACACCTGCCATCGCCGTCCCCCTGCCTCGCTGCCGTCCCCCTGCCCCGCTGACTCCTGCCACCCCGCTGACACCTGCCAACGCTGTCCCACTGCCCCGCTGATGCCGTCCCCCTACACCTACTACCCCCAACCTGGGTTTTTGCCCCTGGTGAAAGAATGTCTAGTTTCCACACTGCCCCCCCCCCCCCTTCTTGCCCTGGAGATTGGGGCAGGTCCATCTTAAAGCTCCTCCCCCACAGGGACTTTCTGTATATATTTGTAATTAGTTTCCTATTTTGCTTCCCGCAGTACGTGGAGAACAACAAGAAGGCGGACAATGATTGGTTCAGACTGGAGTCGAATAAAGAAGGCACCAGGTGAGATGTGGGTGGGGCTGCTGGCGGGAGCTCCGCCTCCCACGCCGGTGGAAGCTGTGATGGTATAACAGTCTCTCCTCCCCGCTGTGTTGCAGGTGGTTCGGGAAATGCTGGTACATCCACGAGCTGCTGAAGTACGAGTTCGATGTGGAGTTCGATGTGAGTGGTTCTGGAAAAATTCGATTTTTTTTTTTATTTTCATGGTTTTGACCAGAGCAGCAAATTTATCATCCAATCCCTGATAGGTGTCAGGAGAAAATGGGAGGTGCCTAATCAGTTGTAGAAAGACAACAAGTAAGAGAAAATCTGCCTGTCATACCTTCTTGGTGACAACAGCACAGGAAGTGAGAAGGTAGGGGGTCACCAGGACAGGAAGTGAGAGGGTGGGGGTTGTCACCAAGACATGAAAATAAAATGATGATGGGGGGGGGATGCAAATTGGACAAGAAGTGTGAGGGTGGGGGTGTCGTCTGGACAGGAAGTGAGAGGGTGGGGGTGTCGCCAGGACAGGAAGGGAGAAGGTGGGTGTCGCCAGGACAGGAAGGGAGAAGGTGGGTGTCGCCAGGACAGGAAGGGAGAAGGTGGGTGTAGCCGGGACAGGAAGCGAGAGGGTGAGGTTGTCCCCAGGACGGGAAGTGAGAAGGTGGGGGTGTCCCCGGGACGTGAAATGAGAAGGTGGGGGTTGTCCCCGGGACGGAAAGTGAGAGGGTGGGGTTGTCCCCGGGACAGGAAGTGAGAGGGTGGGGTTGTCCCCGGGACGGGAAGTGAGAGGGGGGGTTGTCCCCGGGACGGGAAGTGAGAAGGTGGGGGTGTCCCCGGGACGGGAAGCGAGAAGGTGGGGGTTGTCCCTGGGACGGGAAGCGAGAAGGTGGGGGTTGTCCCTGGGACGGGAAGCGAGAAGGTGGGGGTTGTCCCCGGGACGGGAAGCGAGAAGGTGGGGGTTGTCCCCGGGACGGGAAGCGAGAAGGCGGGGGTTGTCCCCGGGACGGGAAGCGAGAAGGCGGGGGTTGTCCCCGGGACGGGAAGCGAGAAGGCGGGGTTTGTCCCCGGGACGGGAAGCGAGAAGGCGGGGGTTGTCCCCGGGACGGGAAGCGAGAAGGCGGGGGTTGTCCCCGGGACGGGAAGCGAGAAGGCGGGGGTTGTCCCCGGGACGGGAAGCGAGAAGGCGGGGGTTGTCCCCGGGACGGGAAGCGAGAAGACGGGGGTTGTCCCCGGGACGGGAAGCGAGAAGGCGGGGGTTGTCCCCGGGACGGGAAGCGAGAAGACGGGGGTTGTCCCCGGGACGGGAAGCGAGAAGGCGGGGGTTGTCCCCGGGACAGGAAGTGAGAGGGTGTCACCAAGACAGGAAGTGTGAGGGTGGGGGTGTCACCAAGCCAGGAAGTGAGAGGGTGGGGGTGTCACTTTTGTAGCCCCAATTCTGCAGGTGACAGATCAGAAGTAACAGAGATCACGATAATGCACGGTCCCAAGGCTGCAGGTAACAATAATAGTATTTCTGTCTCCTGGGTGTAGATTCCGGTCACTTACCCGGCAACGGCCCCCGAAATCGCCCTTCCAGAGCTGGACGGCAAGACGGCGAAGATGTACAGGTATGGGGGGGGGCCATGACTGGCACACTGCAGACCATGTATGGTCATTAAAGGGGAACTCCAAGTGTATTTTCAGGAAGGGCGGCTTGTACTCAGCATGTGCCCAGTGAAGGCTCCCTCCTGCCAGCATGTAACGTTTTATTTCCCCCATAGAGGAGGGAAGATCTGCCTGACGGAACACTTCAAACCCCTGTGGGCGCGGAACGTACCAAGATTCGGCCTGGCCCATATCATGGCTTTAGGGGTGAGTATTGTTGAAGAGGAGCGGCCAGTAGGTGAAGAAATCCCCGACATGTCACAATGGGAGGAGCTCACCAGTCAGTGACTGCTTAGGCTGAGATGTCATCAGTCTGCTGCAGGCGGGAGGAAGCATTTCCTCAGTCTCCCCTCCTTCACTGATCAGAACTCCATCATTGTATGATAGTTCCCTGATTCTCATACTGACCCCTCTGTCGTCAGTACAGATTGAAGACCTGAAGTAGATCTCTCATGTACTGCTGGCCCCGATTTTCCTGTTTCCGGGGTGCCCCGTTGTGCAGTGATCCCGTTTTCCGGGGTGCCCCGTTGTGCAGTGATCCCGTTTCCGGGGGCCCCGTTGTGCAGTGATCCCGTTTCCGGGGGGGGGCCCCGTTGTGCAGTGATCCCGTTTCCGGGGTGCCCCGTTGTGCAGTGATCCCGTTTCCAGGGGTGCCCCGTAATGCAGTGATCCCGTTTCCAGGGGTGCCCCGTTGTGCAGTGATCCAGTTTCCAGGGGTGCCCCGTTGTGCAGTGATCCCGTTTCCAGGGGTGCCCCGTTGTGCAGTGATCCCGTTTCCAGGGGTGCCCCGTTGTGCAGTGATCCCGTTTCCAGGGGTGCCCCGTTGTGCAGTGATCCCGTTTCCAGGGGGGCCCCGTCGTGCAGTGATCCCGTTTCCGGGGGGGCCCCGTCGTGCAGTGATCCCGTTTCCGGGGCCCGTTCTGTTTCTGGAAAACTATTGTGTGGCTTTCTGGACAAGTTCCAGGCCTCACTTGAGGATTTCTATGTTTGCCAAGTTGAGCCTCTGTGTCCTCCTTCGGGGAGATTTCACTTCCTATCAGGACAGGAAGTGATGGGGAAACTTCAAAGAGGGACACAGAACTTCTTCCTTCCTTCCTTCCTTCCTTCCTTCCTTCCTTCCTTCCGTCCTGCTTCCTTCCTTCCTTTCTTTCTTTCTTTCTTTCTTTCTTTCTTTCTTTCTTTTTTTTTTCTTTCTTTTCTTTCTTTCTTTCTTCTTCTTCTTCCTTCCTTCCTTCCTTCCTTCCTTCCTTCCTTCCTTCCTTCTTCCTTTCTTTCCTTCCTTCTTCCTTTCTTTCCTTCCATCCTTCCTCTTTCTTTCTTTCTTTTTCTTTCTTTCTTTCTTTTTCTTTCTTTCTTTCTTTCTTTTTCCCTTCCCTTCCCTTCCCTTCCTTCTTCCTTTTCTTCTTCCTTTTCTTCCTCCAAAACAGGTGTCACAGGACAGGAAGTGAGGGAAATAATCTTTCCCGGTGGGGGTCATAGACAGGACCTGATAGGACTTTAACCACTTGGCGCCCAAGGTACGTCCTTGACTTTCCGGGGGGTATATCTGAATGATGGGTGCAGCTACAGACATCATACAGCCGGCGATTCCCTGCACCATAAGAATGATCATAGCGGCTGTTCCACCGCTCGATCGTTCTTATGGGACGCCCCGGTGGGACGCTTCCATCGGTGAGTCGGACACAGGATCCGCCGCCCCCCGGATGGTGATCATAGAGATTTCCGGCGGACCAGATGGTCGCCGGAGTCTCTATGATCGTTGGGAGGCCGGGCGCGATGTTTTGACGTCTGCATTCAGATAACGGCGCCGCCTCGGCTGGGAAGCGGTGATCGTTTTTTGTTTATTTTTTGATTTTAGGCTTCCCAGCCTAGAAGTGAGATGTGGGGGTCTTATTGACCCCCCATATCTCACTGTAAAGAGGACCTGTCATGCCATATTACTATTACAAGGGATCTTTACATTCCTTGTAATAGGAATAAAAGTGATCAAATTTTATTTTTATTTTTAACTGCTTCCCGACCGCCCACTGCATATATACGTCAGCAGAATGGCACAGGCAGGCAAAACCGCGTGACCCGGTCGGGAGCTCCGTGACCCCGGCCGCGGGACCAGCGGACCCGATCGCCGCTGGTGTCCCGCGATCGGGTTACGGAGCTGAAGAACGGGGAGAGGTCTGTGTAAACAAACCTCTCCCCGCGCTTCCTACACTGCCTGTCACTGATCGGCTGTTCCCTGTCATCGGGAAAGCCGATCAATGACTTCAGACGTCAGCCCCGCCCCCTAATGTAAAAAAACACACACACGTCACAGCCCATAACCCCTCCCCTCCCCCTAGTGGTTAACTCTTTCACTACAACTGTCATTTATACAGGAATCAATGCATTTTAAATAGCATTGATTGCTGTATAAATGACAATGGTCCCAAAAATGTGTCAAAAATGTCCGATGTGTCCGCATAATGTCGCAGTCACAATAAAAAATCGCTGATCGCCGCCATTACTAGTAAAAAAAAAATATTAATAAAAATGCTATAAAACTATCCCCTATTTTGTAAACGCTACAACTTTTGCGCAAACCAATCAATAATCGCTAATTGCGATTTTTTTTTTTTTTTTTTACCAAAAATATGTAGAAGAATACGTATCGGCCTAAACTGAGGAAAAAAAATGTTTTTTTATATATATTTTTTGGGGATATTTATTATAGCAAAAAGCAAAAAATATTGAATTTTTTTTCAAAATTGTCGCTCTATTTCTGTTTATAGCGCAAAAAATAAAAACGGCAGGGGCGATCAAATAGCACCAAAAGAAAGCTCTATTTGTGGGAAAAAAAGGACGTCAATTTTGTTTTGGAGCCACGTCGCACGACCGCGCAATTGTCAGTTAAAGCGACGCAGTGCCGAATCGCAAAAAGGGGCGCCTGGTCCTTTGGCTGCCAATTGGTCCGGGGCTGAAGTGGTTTAAGTGTCAAAATAAAAAAATAAATAAGTAAAATTACCAATAAAAAAAAAAAAAAAGAAAAGTAAAGCGCCCCTGTCCCCCCGTGAGCTCGAACGCAGAAGCGAACGCATACGTAAGTCCCGCCCACATATGAAAGCGGTGTTCAGACCACACATGTGAGGTATCGCCGCGAACGTTGGAGCGAGAGCAATAATTCTAGCCCTGGACCTCCTCTGTAACTCAAAAATTTAAAGCGTCGCCTATGGGGATTTTTTAAATACCAAAATTTGTCGCCATTCCACGAGCGCGGAGCAATTTTGAAGCGTGACATGTTGGGTATCTGTTTACTCGGCGTATCTTCATCTTTCACATTATGCAAAAAAACAGTTTCATGCTTAAAAAAAAAAAAAAAAAAAATGGGAAGTGGTTAAACTCCTCCCCCGAACTAAAAAAAAATTGGGGTTGGATTGAAAAATGAGGGAACATCTAATATCTGGGATCTGCTTTTAAATGTATTTTATAATTTCCTTCTCCGGGTTTTCCTGGTAACTCTTTCCTCTCCGCCCCCTTAGTTGGGCCCCTGGCTGGCGGTGGAAATTCCTGACCTGATCAGCAAAGGATTAATCAAACATAAGGACAATTGAGGATGAGATTCCAGCCAATCAAGACCCGGGGAGGACAAAGGATCAGCCAATCGCTTTCCTGATACAAGATCCGGGGGGCCACTAACCAGCCAATCACCTCCCTGAATACAAGACCCGGGGGGGCAAACGACTAGCCAATCACCTATCTTATAGGAGGCCTGAGGACCAACAAGCAGCCAATCACGTCGCCGATACAAGACCACACCCCCTAAGGCCAGCAGTCAACTGCAACTCTTCAGAATCTAGTTATTTATTTTTCATATTTGTACCCAAAACTGACCCCCCCCCCCCCCCCCCCCCCCCATCTGCTATTCTGTGTAATAAACCTTCTCTTGCGCTCACCTGGTCTGTGTGCCGTCATTACATCGGAGGAGTTAGGGGCAGATTGTGGATCATGTGTGTCTCTTTCTCTCATGCAGGAGCAGAGCCGATTCCTAGATGCTTGGCTCTGTGGGTGAGAAGTGTACGGGGGGGGGGGGGGGGTTTGGAGGGGACACCAGAAATCCCATCAGACTACATGGACCACCGACTGTAGCCAAACCTTTCATGGACAGAGCAGGGAAAGGGTTGAATTGACAGGACAGGAAGTGAGAGGAAATG
The DNA here is from genome assembly GCA_028564925.1 of Lithobates sylvaticus. Lineage (NCBI taxonomy): Eukaryota > Metazoa > Chordata > Amphibia > Anura > Ranidae > Lithobates > Lithobates sylvaticus. Next base: position 30,276,022 of record CM053038.1, read on the forward strand.
TTTCCGATGGGGACACACGAGTGAAAATCATTTTTTTTTAGTGGATCTTCAATCGGTGTGTTGCCTGGAGTTCCCAGAGGGGCGGTGGGAGGAGACTTGTCCATAGAAACCAACCAGATTTACACAGAAGTGCAGCCCATGGTGTGACCCCTGACCCCCCTCTGTATATAGATGAGATCATATGTGACCCCCTGACCCCTCTATATATTGATACATAATCTGGTCTGACCCCCCTCTGTATATAGATTCTTGACCTCTGTGTGTGTGTGTGTGTATGTCAGTGTGTGTGTGTGTGTGTGTGTGTATATATATATATATATATAATATCGGTGACCTCTGACCCCCTCTGTGTATATATATATATATATATATATATATATATAGGTGACCTCTGACCCCCTCTGTGTGTATATATATATATATTGGTGACCTCTGACCCCCTCTGTATATAGATCGCTGACCTTTGACCCCTCTGTATATAGATCGTTGACCTTTGACCCCTCTGTATATAGATCAGTGACCTCTGACCCCTCTGTATATAGATCAGTGACCTCTGACCCCTCTGTATATAGATCTGACCCCCCTCTGTATATAGATCTGACCCCCCTCTGTATATAGATCGGTGACCTCTGACCCCTCTGTATATAGATCTGTGACCTCTGACCCCTCTGTATATAGATCTGTGACCTCTGACCCCTCTGTATATAGATCGGTGACCTCTGACCCCTCTGTATATAGATTGGTGACCTCTGACCCCTCTGTATATAGATCGATATATATATTGGTGACCTTTGACCCCCTCTGTATATAGATTGGTGAGCTCTGACCCCTCTGTATATAGATCAGTGACCTCTGACCCTTCTGTATATAGATCTGACCACCCTCTGTATATAGATCGGTGACCTCTGACCCCTCTGTATATAGATCGGTGACCTCTGACCCCCTCTGTATATAGATCGGTGAACTCTGACCCTTCTGTATATAGATCTGACCCCCCTCTGTATATAGATCTGTGACCTCTGACCCTCTGTATATAGATCGGTGACCTCTGTGGGTATATATATATATATATCTCGTGACCTCTGACCCCTCTGTATATAGATCTGACCCCCCCCCCTGTATATAGATCGGTGACCTCTGACCCCTCTGTATATAGATCTGACCCCCCTCTGTATATAGATCGGTGACCTCTGACCCCTCTGTATATAGATCGCTCATAATACAATTTTCAGTCTCATCCTCCATTATAATTATAAACAGAGCGTCAGCCCCGGACTGTACCATGGTAGTGATGCCCGGGGGAGGGGGGACATGCAGTATCGGTGGGCTATCTAATCCTCCCGTGTAATGGTGGGGCCGGGTGATGCTAAACACCCCTTTTATAATCTGTAAACGAAGAAGCCCCCAATCCCCTCGCATAATCTGTAAAGGAGTCCTCCCCCGTATCGGCTCAGTGGTTCTGTCCAATCTGTGCGCATGCGCACTGCGCTCGGGATTGGTCCTCCTGACCATGCGAAGGGCGGGCGGGGGAAGCCGAGTCCGCCATGTTTGCTCCTGGCAGGAGACGGTTTACTAACACACGGTGACTATGGACAACCGCCGTACATGTGAGAGCAGAGCGGAGCCGCCCGTCACCGGACAGCCGTCCCCCTCCCGGTGTGCAGCATGACCCGCACCCCCAGCCCCGGTGAGTGTTTACATCCTCCCCCTCCCCCCTGTGCGGGGTGTGAGCATTAACCCCTACGTGTGCGGAATAAGACCCCCCCCCCCCATTGTATACCGGCATGTCCCCTCCCCCTGCATGCTGCAAAGGGAGGGTGCCTTGTGGGGAAGCAGTGGTCTCTCTGCAGAGCCCCCCTCCTTCATGCTGCAAAGAGGGGGCCTTGTGGGGAAGCAGTGGTCTCTCTGCAGAGCCCCCCCTCCTTCATGCTGCAAAGAGGGGGCCTTTTTGTGGGGAAACAGTGGTCTCTCCGCAGAGCTCCCCCCTGCATTCTGCATAGAGGGGGCCTTGTTGTGGGGGAAACAGTGGTCCCCTGCCTGAATAGGAAAGCCTGTCCCATGCCAGGACGCTGAAGAGAAGGAAGCAGTGGTCCCTCTGCGAAAGTCCCACACACCCCCCCTACCCTCTTTCTCCTATACTGAAACAGACCTCTAGCAGTGCAATCAACAAGGCTCACGCTCTCTGCTGATTGGAGAGTTTTGACTCAGCGGAGGAGGGGGGGGGGCATGCCCGTCCTCTGCGGAGTGACCACTGCTTCCTCCTGAAGAGCAATCCCTCTTGGTTCCTTCAGAGGACATTTGACAGACGGGTATGAAGATGGCGTTCTATATAAACACCCCTTGTAATAGATATAAGGGGTGACAGGTCAATCTCTCCTCCACAAGGGGGAGGGGCAACCCGGAGCCCTCCAGATGTTGTCCAATAGGGTTTAGGTCTGGAGACATGCTTGGCCAGTCCATCACTTTTACCCTCAGCTTCTTTAGCAAGGCAGTGGTGGTCTTGGAGGTGTGTTTGGGGTGGTTATCGTGTTGGAATACTGCCCTGCGGTCCAGTCTCTGAAGGGAGGGGATCATGCTCTGCTTCAGTATGTCACAGTACATGTTGGCATTCATGGTTCCCTCAATGATCTGTAGCCCCCCAGTGCCGGCAGCACTCATGCCACCCCAGACAATGACACTCCCGCCACCATGACACTCCCACCACCATGACACTCCCACCGCCATGACACTCCCACCAACATGACACTCCCCCACCATGACACTCCCCCCACCATGACACTCCCACCACTATGACACTCCCCCCCACCATGACACTCCCACCACCGTGACACTCCCACCACCGTGACACTCCCACCAACACGACACTCCCACCACCATGACACTCCCCCCACCATGACACTCCCACCACCGTGACACTCCCCCCACCATGACACTCCCCCCACCATGACACTCCCCCCACCATGACACTCCCCCCACCATTAAACTCCCACCACTATGACACTCCCCCCACCATGACACTCCCCCCACCATGACACTCCCCCACCATGACACTCCCCACCAACATGACACTCCCCCACCATGACACTCCCCCCACCATGACACTCCCCCCACCATGACACTCTCACCACCACCACGACACTCCCCCCACCATGACACTCCCACCACCGTGACACTCCCACCACCGTGACACTCCCACCACCGTGACACTCCCACCAACACGACACTCCCACCACCATGACACTCCCCCCACCGTGACACTCCCACCACCGTGACACTCCCACCAACACGACACTCCCACCACCATGACACTCCCCCCACCATGACACTCCCACCACCATGACACTCCCCCCACCATGACACTCCCCCCACCATTAAACTCCCACCACTATGACACTCCCCCACCATGACACTCCCCCCACCATGACACTCCCCCCACCATGACACTCCCCCCCCACCATGACACTCCCACCATGACACTCCCCCACCATGACACTCCCCCCACCATGACACTCCCCCCACCATGACACTCCCACCACCATGACACCATGACACTCCCACCAACCACCACACCACCACCACACTCCCACCCCACCACCACCACCATGACACTCCCCCCACCATGACACTCCCACCACCACCATGACACTCCCACCAACCACCATGACACTCCCAACCACCATGACACTCCCACCAACCATGACACTCCCCACCACCATGACACTCCCCCCACCATGACACTCCCACCAACCACCATGACACTCCCCCCACCATGACACTCCCACCACCATGACACTCCCCCCACCATGACACTCCCCCCACCATGACACTCCCCCACCACACCACCACGACACTCCCACCACCAGGACACTCCCACCACCATGACACTTCCACCAACCACCATGACACTCTCCCCACCATGACACTCCCACCACCATGACACTCCCCCCCACCATGACACTCCCCCCACCATGACACACTCCCCCCACCATGACACTCCCACCACCATGACACTTCCACCAACCACCATGACACTCCCACCACCACCACGACACTCCCACCACCATGACACTCACCACCACCATGACACTTCCACCAACCACCATGACACTCCCCCCACCATGAACCCCCCACCACCATGACACTCCCCCCACCATGACACTCCACCAACATGACACTCCCCCACCATGACACTCCCCCCACATGACACTCCCACCACCATGACACTTCCACCAACCACCATGACACTCCCACCAACCACCACGACACTCCCACCACCAGGACACTCCCACCACCAGGACACTCCCCCCAGCAGGACACTCCCCCCACCATGACACTCCCCCCACCATGACACTCCCACCACCATGACACTCCCACCACCATGACACTCCCACCACCATGACACTCCCACCACCACGACACTCCCACCACCATGACACTCCCACCAACCACCATGACACTCCCCCCCACCATGACACTCCCCCCACCATGACACTCCCCCACCATGACACTCCCCCCACCATAACACTCCCCCCACCATTAAACTCCCACCAACATGACACTCCCCCACCATGACACTCCCCCCACCATGACACTCCCACCAATATGACACTCCCACCACCATGACCTTCCCCCCACCATGATACTCCCCCCACCAGGACACTCCCACCACCAGGACACTCCCACCACCATGACACTCCCACCACCATGACACTCCCACCACCATGACACTCCCACCACCATGACACTCCCACCAACATGACACTCCCACCACCATGACACTCCCACCACCATGACACTCCCACCACCATGACACTCCCACCACCAGGACACTCCCACCACCAGGACACTCCCACCAACATGACACTCCCCACCACCATGACACTCCCACCAACCACCATGACAGTCCCCCCACCAGGACACTCCCCCCACCAGGACACTCCCCCCCACCATGACACTCCCACCACCATGACACTTCCACCAACCACCATGACACTCCCACCAACCACCATGACACTCCCCCCACCATGACACTCCCCCCACCAGGACACTCCCCCCACAATGACACTCCCCCACAATGACACTCCCCCCAGCAGGACACTCCCCCCAGCAGGACACTCCCCCACAATGACACTCCCCCCACCAGGACACTCCCCCCACCATGACACTCCCACCACCATGACACTCCCCCACAATGACACTCCCCCCAGCAGGACACTCCCACCACCACGACACTCCCACCACCACGACACTCCCACCACCACGACACTCTACTGACTGTAGACAAGACACACTTGTCTTTGTCCTCCTCTCCTGGTTGCCCCCACACACGCTTGTCACCATCTGACACCAAATACGTTTATCTTGGTCTCATCAGACCACAGGACGTGGTTCCAGTAATCCATGTCCTTAGTCTGCTTGTCTTCAGCAAACTGTTTGTGGTCTTTCTTGTGCCTCATCTTTAGAAGAGGCTTCCTTCTGGGACGACAGCCATGCAGACCAATTTGATGCAGTGTGCGGCGTATGGTCTGAGCACTGACAGGCTGACCCCCCACCCCTACAACCTCTGCAGCAATGCTGGCAGCACTCATACATCTATTTCCCAAAGACAACCTCTGAATATGACGCTGAGCACGTGACCTCAACTTCCTTGGTGGACCATGGCGAGGCCAGTTCTGAGGGGAACCTGTCCTGTTATACCGCTGTATGGTCTTGGCCACCGTGCTGCAGATCAGTTTCAGGGTCTTGGCAATCTTCTTATAGCCTCGGCCATCTTTATGTAGAGCAACAATTCTTATCTTCAGATCCTCAGAGAGTTCTTTGCCATGAGGTGCCATGTTGGACCTCCAGTGACCAGTATGAGAGAGTGAGAGCGATAACACCAAATGTAACACACCTGCTCCCCATTCACACCTGAGACCTTGTAATACTAACGAGTCACATGACACCGGGGAGGGAAAATGGCTAATTGGGGCCCAATTTGGAGATTTTCACTTAGGGGTGTACTGACTTTTCTTTCCAGCGGTTTAGACATTAATGGCTGTGTGTTGAGTTAATTTGAGGGTACGGCAAATTTACACTGTTATACAAGCTGTACATATAATTTGTTATCTTTATTTTTATTTATTTTTTTAATTTAAATTTTTATATATATATAATATATATATATATATAATATTTTTTTTATCTTTTTTATATTTTCATTTTTTTTTTTAATTTTTACATATATATAAAAAGATAAAGGGAGAAAAAAAAATATATATATATATATATATAATTTTTTATCCTTTTTTTTATTTTTATATATATATATATATATATATATATATATATATATATAAAAGATAAAGGGAAAAATTATATGTATGTGTGTGTGATAAAAAAAAAAAATATATATATATATATATAATATATATATATATATATATATATATATATATATATATATATATATATATATTATATATATATATATATATATACACACACATAGTTTTTTATCTTTTTTGTATGTGTGTATATGTATGTGTATGTATATATATATATATATATATAAAATATAACACACACACACACACACACATGTACGTAAGTCACACACGTATGTAAACGGTGATCACACCACACATGTGAGGTATCGCTGCAATTAAAGATCCATAGTGTGCTCTGTATTGATCTGTGAACGATCCGGTGTATAGCTACAGCGCCCTCCTACAGGTGATCCGGGGTCGTGTGCGATGGGAATATAGACCAGACGCAATTTTAATGTGGTCCATGTTGGGTATCTATTTACTTGATCTTTTATAATTTGCCCCCAAAAAATTTGAGTTATATATTGTTTTTTTTTTTTTTTTTTTTAACTCTCATTAAAATTTATTTTTTCCAAAATTAATTGCGTTTAAAATACCGCTGCGCAAAAAGCATGCAACATAAAAAAAATAATGCAACAATCGCTATTTTATTCCCTAGGGTCTCTGCTGAAAAAAAAAAAAAAAAAAAAAAAAGTGAACCAATCTTTAAGCCCTTCACCGATCGCTCCCAGGTGTGCGTTCATTAACCCACGATTGCCCGAAGAACTGCAGAGTTCACGAACGGATGGGCGCTTCGCAGTCGGAATGACTGCGGCTCCGGGGTTAATCCCTCCAGGCAGCTCCTCCAGGGCGGCGAATCTCCCGCAGGACACCATATTTATAGCTGTCGTTTATTTCTGTAGGCCTCAGGAATTCCCGTGGGGGGGGGGGGGGGGGGCGGCGTTCTCTCGTCTCTCCAGAAATTTTGAAATTCAGAAATTCGTATATTTGGAATTTCGGAAATTATTATTATTTACTAAACAAATGGAAGGGAATTTATAGTAAATAATAATAATAATAATAATAATAATAATAGTTTTTGTTATTCATTAATTTGTTATGTGGCATTCGTTATTTCGGATAATTTGTAACTTCGGATAAATTCGTATTCGTTACATTCACTAACAGCCAAATATGAAAGGAAAATTCAATACCTATAATTTAATAGTTAGTAATAGCTAGAGTAAGTTATTATTAGTTATTTTCTCATTTTTGGATTTTTCATTCTTATTTACAGATTTTAATTATTTTAATTTTCGTTTTTTCTTATTTTCGGATTTTCTAATTTTCTAATTTATGAATTTCCGGATTTTTTTTTAATTTCCGGATTTTTTCATTTAAAAATAAAATCAGTAAATTTAAAAAATCCAGAAATTCGAAAATAAGAAAAAACGAAAATTCAAAGAATAAAAATATGTAAATAAGAATGAAATTTTGAAAATCTGAAATAATAACTAACTAATAATAACATAGCTATTACTAATTATTAAATTATAGATATTGGAATTTCCTTTCATATTTGGCTGTTCGTGAATGTAATGAATACAAATTTATCCGAAGTTACAAATTATCCAAAATAACGAATACTGCATCTAAACTAATGGAACGTAACAAATTAATAAATAACAAAAACTATTATTATTATTATTTACTGTTAATTCCCTTCCATTTGTTTAGTAAATAATAATAATAGTTTTTATGTATTAATTTGTTACGTTCCATTCGTTTAGATGCAGTATTCGTTATAAACATAAAAACTATTATTATTATTTACTAAACAAATGGAAGGGAATTAATAGTAAATAATAATAATAATAATAATAATAGTTTTTGTTATTTATTCATTTCTTATGTGGCATTCGTTATTTTGGATAATTTGTAACTTTGGATAAATTCGTATTTGTTACATTCACGAACAGCCAAATATGAAAGGAAATTCCAATACCTATAATTTAATAGTTTAGTAATAGCTAGAGTAAATTATTATTAGTTATTTTCTCATTTTTGGATTTTTCATTCTTATTTACAGATTTTAATTCTTTGAATTTTCTTTTTTTTTTTTTTTTTTTTTTTTTTTTTTTTTTTTTTTTTTTTTTTTTTTTTTTTTTTTTTTTTTTTTTTTTTTTTTTTTTTTTTTTTTTTTTTTTTTTTTTTTTTTTTTTTTTTTTTTTTTTTTTATTTTCGGATTTTCTAATTTTCAAATTTATGAATTTCTGGATTTTTTTTAATTTCCGGATTCTTTCATTTAAAAATAAAATCAGTAAAATTTTAAATCCAGAAATTCGAAAATAAGAAAAATTAAAATTCAAAGAATAAAAATATGTAAATAAGAATGAAAATTTGAAAATCTGAAATAATAACTAACTAATAATAATAGCTATTACTAACTATTAAATTATAGGTATTGGAATTTCCTTTCATATTTGGCTGTTCGTGAAGGTAATGAATACAAGTTTATTCAAAGTTACAAATTATCCAAAATAACGAATACTGCATCTAAACGAATGGAACGTAACAAAATTAATAAATAAAAACTATTATTATTATTTACTAAACAAATGGAAGGGAATTAATAGTAAATAATAATAATAGTTTTGGTTATTTATTCATTTGTTATGTGGCATTCGTTATTTTGGATAATTTGTAACTTCGGATAAATTCGTATTCGTGTAACGAATACGAATTTATCCGAAGTTACAAATTATCCGAAATAACGAATGCCACATAACAAATTAATAAATAACAAAAACTATTATTATTATTATTTACTATTAATTCCTATTAATTCCCTTCATGAACAGCCAAATATTAAAGGAAATGGAATGGAATACCTATAATTTAATAGTTAGTAATAGCTAAGTTATTGTTAAAATTTTAGTTTTTCTTATTTTAGGATTTAAAAATTTTCGAATTTAAATTTTACGAATTTTCGAATTCACATACTTTTTTTAATTTCCTGATTTAAATTTTTTTTTTTATTTCCAGATATTTGAATTTGCTGGTTTTCGTTCTTATTTACAGGTTTTCATTCTTTGAATTTTCGTTTTTTATTATTTTCGGATTTTCAAAAAAAAAATGTAATTTCGGTATTTTTAAATTTCGTATTTTTTTATTTATTTATTATTTTAATTTTTACGAATATTTGAATTTGTGGGTTTTCCTTAATTCGGACATTTCTAAAGTAACAAATTTGTCGCAATTCGTAAGAACGAATTCGGAACGAAACGAATTGCACATGCCGAGTATTATATTGAATGTCTGGACGGGTCACTAATGTAACCTTCTTTTTTTTTTTTTTTCAGGGGGACCCCGCCCCATCAGGTCCACAATGCCGCAGGTCTGCGAAGCCAGATTTGGGCGGGGCCGCGACTCCTTTCCGGTCGCCTCCCAACCTCCCGCCACAGGCAAAATCCTCACCTCTCTCCGCACCGTCAGCCAAGAGCGACCGGCCGTCTCCGGCGCGGTGTTCAGCAACGGCCTCCCGAGGCGGCGGCCCCTGCCCCCGCCTCCGGCTCTGGAGGAGAAGATCAAGGTGGAGCGCGGACGCAGCACTCAGAGGGCGGAGTCCTCCAGCAGGAAGGGGCCCCTAAAGGCCGACCACTTGCTGGCAGTCGGCAGCAGCACTCCCGCCATAAAACCGCCGGCTCAGCCGCTCGCGCCCAGGACGGGAAGTCTGTCCCGGTCCAAATCGGTGAGCTACGGAGACCTGAGCTCTGCTGGGAGCAAAGTGGAGGAGATCGGCAAAGGACTGTCCCGGGTGACGCTCAGGCAGCGGAGCGCCTCCTCCAGTAGGAAGCCGCCGCTGGACCCCGCCGTGCTGAAAAGGAGCAGCTCGCTAAAGAGGCTCAATTACTTACCGACGGCGGAGGCACCGCGCAAACCCAACGCCGTCTCCGTGACGACGGTACGGGCAAACGCCGCAACCAAACCGGCACCGCAAGAGGCGGAGGACAGGAAAGACTCGCACCAGGCCCGACCGGCCTGCAGCTCGCCGACTACAAAGACGCCGACCGCCACGGGTACGAAGACGCAGGAGAGGCGATCGTCCTCATCTACACCGGTACATGTGCCGGAGGTAAACCTGAACCTTTACCTGTATTTATAGCTCTGACATATACAGTAGTGCTGTACAGAGATCACTGAGCCAATCACATCAGTCTCTGTACCAGAAGAGCTTACACTCTAATGTCCCCCCCCCCCCCACAGTCACACCAGTCTCTGTACAGAGGAGCTTACACTCTAATGTCCCCTCCCCCCCCACAGTCACATCAGTCTCTGTACAGAGGAGCTTACACTCTAATGTCCCCTCCCCCACAGTCACATCAGTCTCTGTACAGAGGAGCTTACACTCTAATGTCCCCTCCCCCCCACAGTCACATCAGTCTCTGTACAGAGGAGCTTACACTCTAATGTCCCCTCCCCCCACAGTCACATCAGTCTCTGTACAGAGGAGCTTACACTCTAATGTCCCCTCCCCCCACAGTCACATCAGTCTCTGTACAGAGGAGCTTACACTCTAATGTCCCCTCCCCCCACAGTCACATCAGTCTCTGTACAGAGGAGCTTACACTCTAATGTCCCCTCCCCCCACAGTCACATCAGTCTCTGTACAGAGGAGCTTACACTCTAATGTCCCCTCCCCCACAGTCAAATCAGTCTCTGTACAGAGGAGCTTACACTCTAATGTCCCCTCCCCCCCCACAGTCACATCAGTCTCTGTACAGAGGAGCTTACACTCTAATGTCCCCTCCCCCACAGTCACATCAGTCTCTGTACAGAGGAGCTTACACTCTAATGTCCCCTCCCCCACAGTCACACACTATTATTATTATTATACATTTATATATCTCTGACATATTCAGTAGCGCTGTACTGTGGCCGGTATGGTATCTTGGTGTAGAAGTCCCCGGCTGTGATGGTAGGTATGGTACCGTTGTTGTGTAGATGGTGGGTATGGGCAGTGTTGTAAGTAACGCGATTAAAGTAAACGGCGTTACGTAACGCCGTTACTTTAAAGGGTAACGAGTAATCTAACTGATTACTCTTCCCCTCGCGGTAACGCCGTTCCCATTACTGGGGCGGCGTTACCGCAATTACTCGCCGCGATCCGCGGCCTCGGCCTTAGGAAAGGCCGCGGCTTCGGCCTAGCTCCGGAGCGGCGGCCATCTTGGTGCACCCGTCGGCCGTTTACAATGTGATTGCTCCGTCAAATGACGGAGCGATCACTTGTAAACAAACCGGCGTCAAGATGACGCCGGTTCCTCTCTCCCCTCTGTGTACAGATCTGTACAGTGGAGGGGAGAGATCGGATGCCCAGCACATACCCTGCCAATACTCTGCAATACCAGCCAATACCCTGAGTGACAACACCCTGCAATACCCAGGTAATACTCTGCCAATACTCTGCCAACACCCTGCCAATACCCTGCCAATACTCTGCAATACCCTCCATACCCAGCCATACTCTGCCACACCCTGCAATACTCTGCAACACCCTGCAATACTCTGCAATACCCTGCCCAATACTCTGCAACACCCTTCCATACTCTGCAGCCATACCCAGCCATACCCAGCCATACTCTGCCATACTCTGCAATACCCCGCAATACCCCGTAATACCCATCCAATACTCTGCCATACCCAGCCATACTCTGCAATACCCCGTAATACCTAGCTATAATCTGCAATACTCTGCAATACCCAGCCATACTCTGCAATACCCAGCCATACTCTGCAATACCCAGCCATACTCTGCAATACTCGGTCATACCCAGCCATACTCTGCATACTCGGTAATACCCAGCCATACTCTGCAATACTCGGTAATACCCAGCCATACTCTGCAATACTCGGTAATACCCAGCCATACTCTGCAATACTCGGTAATACCCAGCCAATACTCTGCAACACCCCCAGCCAATACTCTGCAATACCCGGCCATACCCTGCCAATACTCTGCAACACCCAGCCAATACTCTGCGATACCCAGCCAATATACTCTGCCATACTCTGCAATACTCTGCCATACCCAGCCAATACCCTGCAATACTCTGCCATACCCAGCCATACTCTGCAATACTCGGTAATACCCAGCCATACTCTGCAATACACGGTATACCCAGCCATACTCTGCAATACACGGTAATACCCTGCCATACCCAGCCATACTCTGCAATACACGGTAATACCCAGCCATACTCGGCGATACCCAGCCATACTCAGCCAATATTACAGTTGAGGAGATGACGTGGATATTACAGTGGGTGAGATTGTGGATATTACAGTGGGGGCTATATGGTGGTGGAATTTTTTTACAGGTTTTTGCAAATTCAATTATTATTTGCTGATCCGAAAAATGATCCGATCCGTGACTCTGATCCAAGCAACGATCCGATCCGTGAGTTTGGGGGGGGGGACAGATGTACAGAGGGGGAACAGATATATGTGTGTGGGGGGGGGGACAGATGTGTAGTGGGGTACAGAGGGGGAACAGATATACGTGTGTGGGGGGGGGGGGACAGACGTGTAGTGGGGTACAGAGGGGGAACAGATATATGTGTGGGGGGGGGGACAGACGTGTAGTGGGGTACAGAGGGGGAACAGATATATGTGTGTGGGGGGGGACAGACGTGTAGTGGGGTACAAAGGGGGAACAGATATATGTGTGTGGGGGGGGGGGGGGGGGGGGGGAACAGACGTGTAGTGGGGTACAGAGGGGGAACAGATATAAGTGTGTGGGGGGGACAGATGTGTAGTGGGGTACAGAGGGGAAACAGATATATGTGTTGGGGGGAACAGACGTGCAGGGGGGTACAGAGGGGAAATAGATGTGCAGGGGGGAACGCACCCCTTGCTTACAGTAATACTAGACCCGCCCCTAAGAATATAAAAAAAAAAAATCACAGTTATTTTTCTGAGTAACTAATTACTTTTCCAATGTAGTAACTGAGTTACTAACTCAATTACTTTTTTGGGAGAAGTAATTTGTAATGTAACTAATTACTTTTTAAAGTAAGATGACCAACACTGGGTATGGGACCGTTGTTGTGTAGATGGTGGGTATGGTATTGTTGTGTAGATGGTGGGTATGGTATTGTTGTGTAGATGGTGGGTATGGTATTGTTGTGTAGATGGTGGGTATGGTATCGTCGTTGTGTAGATGGTGGGTATGGTATTGTTGTGTAGATGGTGGGTATGGTATTGTTGTGTAGATGGTGGGTATGGTTACCATTGGTGTAGATGGTATGGGATCGTTGTTGTGTAGATGGTGGGTATGGTATCGTTTGTGTGTGGTTATCGTTGGGTATGGTGGGTATGGTAAGTTGGTATGGTATCATCGTTGTTAGATGTATGGTGGGTATGGTATCGTCGTTTGTGTAGATTATGGTATTGTGTAGATGGTCGTTGTTGTGTAGATGGTGGGTTATGGTGGGTTGGTATTGTGTAGATGTAGTGGGTATGGTAGATGGTGGTGTATGGGTATCGTGTCGTCGTCGTTGTGTAGATGGTGGGGGTATGGTATCGTCGTTGTGTAGATGGTGGGTATGGTATTGTTGTGTAGATGGTGGGTTGTGTAGATGTATGGGATTAGGTGGGTATGGTATAGTGGTATGTATATGGTATCGTCGTTGTGTAGATGGTGGGTATAAGATGGGTATTTGGTGTAGATGGTGGGTATGGTATGGTGTATGGTATTGTTGTTGTAGATGTAGATGGTGGGTATGGTATTGTGGTGGTATGGTATGGGATCGTTGTTGTGTAGATGGTGTGTATGGTATGGTATTGTTGTGTAGATGGTGGGTATGGTATGTAGTTTGTGTAGATGGTGGGTATTGTTGGTAGTGGGGTACGTCGTTGTGTAGAGGGTAGGGATTGGTGGGTATGGTACTGTTGTGTAGATGGTGGGTATGGTGGGTATGGTATTGGTAATGATGGTGGGTATGGTATCGTTTGTGTAGATGGTGGTATGGGATGTGTGTAGATGGTGGGGTATTGTATCTTTGTGTAGTGAGTTGGGTATGGTAGTTGTATGGTATCATCGTTGTGTAGATGGTGTTTTGGTTTGTTTGTAGATGGTATGGTATCGTCGTTGTGTAGATGGTGGTATGGGTATGGTATGGTATCGTTGTGTAGTCGTCTGTGTAGATGGTGGGTGGCTTGTTGTGTAGATGGTGGGTATGGTATCGTTGTTGTGTAGATGGTGGGTTGTGTAGATGGTAGATGGTTGTGTAGATGGTGGGTATGGTACTGTTGTGTAGATGGTGGGTATGGTATTGTTTTGTAGATGTATGGTATGGTATGTTGGGTATGGTATTGTTGTGTAGATGGTGGGTATGGTATGTTGTGTAGATGGTGGGTATGGTATTGTTGTGTAGATGGTAGGTATGGTATCATCGTTGTGTATCGTCGTTGTGTAGATGGTGGGTATGGTGGGGTATGGATTGTGTGTGTAGATGGTGGTTAGGGTTAGGGGTATGGGTCGTGTTGTGTAGATGGTTGGGGTATGGTATGGTGGGTATTATGTTGTTGTAATGGTAGGTATGGTATCATCGTTGTGTTAGATGGTGGGTATGGTATCATCGTGTAGTAGATGGTGGTGGTATGGTATCGTCGTTGTGTAGATGGTGGGTAATGTTGTGTAGATGGTAGGTATGGTATTGTAGATGGTGGGTATGGTATCGTTTGTGTAGATGGTAGGTATGGGATCGTCGTTGTGATGGTATCGTCGTTGGTAGATGGTAGTATGGTATCGTCGTTGTGTAGATGGTGGGTATGGTATCGTCGTTGTGTAGATGGTGGGTATGGTATCGTCGTTGTGTAGATGGTGGGTATGGTATCGTTGTTGTGTAGATGGTGGGTATGGTATCGTCGTTGTGTAGATGGTGGGTATGGGACCGTTGTTGTGTAGATGGTGGGTATGGGATTGTGTAGATGGTGGGTATGTTGTTTGTGTAGATGGATGGGTATGGTATTGTTGTGTAGATGGTGTTGTGTATGGTGGTTGTTGTGTAGATGGTGGTATCGTGTGTAGATGGTAGGATATGGTATCATCGTTGTGTAGATGGTAGGTATGGTGTGTATGGGATCGTCGTTGTGTAGATGGTAGGTATGGTATCATCGTTGTGTAGATGGTGGGTATGGTATCGTCGTTGTGTAGATGGTAGGTATGGTATCGTTGTGTAGATGGTAGGTATGGGATCGTTGTGTAGATGGTAGGTATGGTATCGTTGTGTAGATGGTAGGTATGGTATCGTTGTGTAGATGGTAGGTATGGTATCGTTGTGTAGATGGTAGGTATGGTATCGTTGTGTATATGGGATCGTTGTGTAGATGGTAGGTATGGGATCGTTGTGTATGGTATCGTTGTGTAGATGGTAGGTATGGTACCGTCGTTGTGTAGATGGTAGGTATGGTATCATCGTTGTGTAGATGGTAGGTATGGTATCATCGTTGTGTAGATGGTAGGTATGGTATCGTCGTTGTGTAGATGGTAGGTAGTTGGCACAGCTGTGTGTACCTCCCCAAGGTCATATTGCGTTCCCGGCGCGCTCCTATCGTACGTTCCCCCCTCCCGTCCTCAGAGAGAAAGCAGCGTGACTCCACAGCTAATTAATCCCAAGGAGATGAGCTCTCGCTGATCCACCTTGAACAGTCCCAGGAACAATCCTCTGAGAAGGATGAGGAGGAGGAGAGGTTGTCCCTTTAATCCCCGTCATTCTCCCGAGGACGAGCGAGCAGTCAGGACGGGTTGGCCCCCTCGCAGAGCCGCACCATGCCTGGGCTGCAGGGGACCGGGCTTGTCGAGCTGCCCCAGAAGCTCCAGCACATGCTGGCCGACAAGAAGGAAGTCCAGGGGAAAGGCGCGGATATCTCGGAGTCCGTGGTCCATACGGCATTGATGGGGCTCCTGCTCATGACCGCTGAGGTAATGCACACAGCAGAACCTTCCAGAACCACTCTGGCCTTTCTAGGGAAGGTTTCATGGACCGAGGTCTGTATGTACTGAGAGAAGGAATATTCAGATGATGAGGGAGCATATCGGAGGCTGCATGGGGGTACAACTCTCAGGGAGGTGCACTAGCAGTCATTTGATGACGCAGGATGCTCTGGGGCGGTCCTGAAGTCGAGAGGTACACAGAGGGCACTAGGAGGCATTAGATGACAGGGGGCACTAGGAGTCAGATGACACAGGATGCTTTAGGGAGGTCCTAAAGTCACATGGTACACAAGGGGGCACTAGGAGTCATTAGATAACACAGGTTGCTCTGGGGCGGTCCTGAAGTCGAGAGGTACACAGAGGGCACTAGGAGGCATTAGATGACAGGGGGCACTAGGAGTCAGATGACACGGGATGCTTAAGGGAGGTCCTGAAGTCACATGGTACACAAGGGGGCACTAGGAGTCATTAGATAACACAGGTTGCTCTGGGGCGGTCCTGGATTTACAGGGTCCACAGGGTGTTCTAGGAGTCAGATGACACAGGAGGCAATCCTGAAGTCGGGAGGTAAACAGTGGGCACTAGGATTCACCATATGACGCAGGTTGCTCTGGGGCGGTCCGGAAGTCATTGGGTACACATAGGGCACTAGGAGGCATTAGATGACAGGGGGCACTAGGAGTCAGATGACACCGGATGCTCTGGGGTGTGCTTGAAGTCATGGGGTACCCTGAGGGCACTAGGAGTCATTGGATAACACAGGATGCTCCTGGGGCGGTCCTGAAGTTGTGAGGTACACAGAGGGCACTAGGAGTCATTAGATGACACAGGTTGCTCTGGGGCAGTCCTAAAGTCACGGGGTGCACAGAGGGCACTAGGAGTCAGATGACACAGGTTGCTCTGGGGCAGTCCTGAAGTCACGGGGTACACAGAGGGCACTAGGAGTCAGATGACACAGGTTGCTCTGGGGCAGTCCTGAAGTCACAGGGTACACAGGGGGCACTAGGAGTCATTAGATGTAACAGGTTGCTCTGGGGCAGTCCTGAAGTCACGGGGTACACAGAGGGCACTAGGAGTCAGATGACACAGGTTGTTTTGGGGCGGTTCTGAAGTCACGGGGTACACAGAGGGCACTAGGAGTCAGATGACACAGGTTGCTCTGGGGCAGTCCTGAAGTCACAGGGTACACAGGGGGCACTAGGAGTCATTAGATGTAACAGGTTGCTCTGGGGCAGTTCTGAAGTCACGGGGTACACAGAGGGCACTAGGAGTCATTAGATGACACAGGTTGCTCTGGGGCGGTCCTGAAGTCACGGGGTACACAGAGGGCACTAGGAGTCAGATGACACAGGTTGCTCTGGGGCGGTCCTGAAGTCACGGGTTACACAGAGGGCACTAGGAGTCATTAGATGACACAGGTTGCTCTGGGGCGGTCCTGAAGTCACGGGGTACACAGAGGGCACTAGGAGTCAGATGACACAGGTTTCTCTGGGGCGGTCCTGAAGTCACGGGGTACACAGAGGGCACTAGGAGTCAGATGACACAGGTTGCTCTGGGGCGGTCCTGAAGTCACGGGGTACACAGAGGGCACTAGGAGTCAGATGACACAGGTTGCTCTGGGGCGGTCCTGAAGTCACGGGGTACACAGAGGGCACTAGGAGTCAGATGACACAGGTTGCTCTGGGGCGGTCCTGAAGTCACGGGCTACACAGAGGGCACTAGGAGTCAGATGACACAGGTTGCTCTGGGGCGGTCCTGAAGTCACGGGTACACAGAGGGCACTAGCAGTCAGATGACACAGGTTGCTCTGGGGCGGTCCTGAAGTCACAGGGTACACAGAGGGCACTAGGAGTCAGATGACACAGGTTGCTCTGGGGCAGTCCTGAAGTCATGGGGTACACAGAGGGCACTAGGAGTCATTAGATGACACAGGTTGCTCTGGGGCGGTCCTGAAGTCACGGGGTACACAGAGGGCACTAGGAGTCATTAGATGACACAGGTTGCTCTGGGGCGGTCCTGAAGTCACGGGGTACACAGAGGGCACTAGGAGTCATTAGATGACACAGGTTGCTCTGGGGCGGTCCTGAAGTCACGGGGTACACAGAGGGCACTAGGAGTCAGATGACACAGGTTGCTCTGGGGCGGTCCTGAAGTCACGGGGTACACAGAGGGCACTAGGAGTCAGATGACTCAGGTTGCTCTGGGGCGGTCCTGAAGTCACAGGGTACACAGAGGGCACTAGGAGTCAGATGACACAGGTTGCTCTGGGGCTGTCCTGAAGTTGTCAGGTACACAGAGGGCACTAGGAGTCAGATAACACAGGTTGCTCTGGGGCGGTCCTGAAGTTGTGAGGTACATAGAGGGCACTAGGAGTCAGATGACACAGGTTGCTCTGGGGCGGTCCTGAAGTCACAGGGTACACAGAGGGCGCTAGGAGTCAGATGACACAGGTTGCTCTGGGGCAGTCCTGAAGTCACAGGGTACACAGAGGGCACTAGGAGTCATTAGATAACACAGGTTGCTCTGGGGCGGTCCTGAAGTCACGGGGTACACAGAGGGCACTAGGAGTCAGATGACTCAGGTTGCTCTGGGGCGGTCCTGAAGTCACAGGGTACACAGAGGGCACTAGGAGTCGGATG
>CM053038.1:30299944-30307444 GCA_028564925.1 Lithobates sylvaticus
AATATATACATATATACATATATAAAATAATAATACAGAATTGCAATGAGAATAAAATGGTGATCGTTGCAATTTTATATATATATATAATATTTGCAACGATCACCATTTTATTCTCTAAAAAAAATTGCAACGATCACCATTTTATTCTCTAGGGTCTCTGCTACAAATACAAATGTATTTTTAGCAGAGACCCTAGAGAATAAAATGTTGCTCATTGCAATTTTTTTTTTTTTATGCCGCACGGTATTTGCACCGCGGATTTTCAAGCGAAATTTGAATTAGAATGAATTTTGATGGCAAGAAAAAAAAAAAAAATATATATATATATAACCACATTTTTTGGTAAAATATAAAAAGATGATGTTACGCCGAGTAAATAGATACCAAACATGTCACGCTTTAAAATTGCGCACGCTCGTGGAATGGCGACACACTACGATACTTAGAAATCTCCATAGGTGACATAGGTTTTAAAATGTTTACAGTTACAGAGGAGGTCTAGAATTATCGCTCTCGCTCTAACATTTGCGGCGATACCTCACATGGTGTGGTGTGAACGTCATTTTCGCTTCTGTGTGTGTGCATGGAGGGGTGGGGGTGCTTCAATTTCTTTTTTTTTTTTTTCTCTCTATTTTCTTTTTTCTTTTTTTTTTTTTTACACAATCACTTTAATCATTTTTTTATTACTTTTATTCCTGTTACAGGGAATGTAAACATCCCTTGTAAGACCCCTTTTCACACTCGCAGTGCGGCCGCGTTAGCGGTAAAGCTCCGCTAGTTTTAGCAGCGCTTTTCAGCTGCTAGTGGGGCGCTTATAATCCGGTGCCGTCGCTTTTTGGGCGCATTTGAACATTTGGTATGCGGGCGCCACTCACGTATGCGTTCACTTCTGCGTGCAAGCTCGGCAGGACAGGGTATGTTTAATATATATATATATTATTTAATTTTTTTCTTATTTATTTTATCTTTTTATTTTTACACTGTTCTTTTTAAAAAAAAAAAATGTGTCACTTTTATTCCTATTACAAGTAAACGTCCCTTGTAATAGAAACAAAAGCATTAACAGGTCCTCTTAAATATGAGATCTGGGGGGCAAAAAAGACCTCAGATCTCAAATTTACACTAAAATGCAATAAAAGAAATAATTAAAAAAAAAAAAATGTCATTTAAAAAATAAAAAATAAATATTATTTTAGAGCTGAGGGTGGAAGTGACGTTTTGACCTCCATGAACTCCATTTCCTCCTCTTACAGCCAGCAGGACGCTCAGGAATTCCTCAAGTTCTTCATGGACCGGATCCACGTGGAGATCAACAGGAAGTGCAGGAAAACTCCCAGCATCCTCTCTGATGCCAAGCGGCCCGTGTCCCTGGAGCCTCAGGACTCGCTCAAGTAAGCAGCTACTGCGTCATTCATGTATGACCTTTCTTCAGCTACTTCCTGGTTTCTGGCCTAGGCCAAAATGATGCCGTACGTCCCAGGAGTTCTCAGGAGGGGGAGGAGAGGGGCTTTTCCCAGCTTAACACGCCCTCATGCCTGAGCTAAGGGTAGGTGGATTACAGGAAGTAAATGCTGCGTGAATCACATCCCAGGCGATGGGGCTGCACTGATGGGGCGCCGATGAGGCTGCACTGATGGGGCGCCGATGAGGCTGCACTGATGGGCGCTGATGAGGCTGCACTCGTAGGTGCTGATGAGGCCGCACTGGTGGGCGCTGATTAGGCTGCACTGGTGGGTGGGTGCAGATGAGGCTGCAGTGATGAGCATCAAAACTAAGCATGGAGACATGGATGGATGGGGGAGTTTGCTTTAAATATTAAATAGGCTGCAGTGATGGGCACTGATGAGGCTGCACTGATGGGCGCTGATGAGGCTGCAGTGATGGGCACTGATGAGGCTGCAGTGATGGGCGCTGATGAGGCTGCACTGATGGGCGCTGATGAGGCTGCACTGATGGGCGCTGATGAGGCTGCAGTGATGGGCGCTGATGAGGCTGCAGTGATGGGCACTGATGAGGCTGCAGTGATGGGCGCTGATGAGGCTGCAGTGATGGGCGCTGATGAGGCTGCACTCATTGGCGCTGATGAGGCTGCACTGGTGGGAGCGCTGATGAGGCTGCACTGGTGGGCGCTGATGAGGCTGCACTGGTGGGTGGGTGCAGATGAGGCTGCAGTGATGAGCGTCAAAACTAAGCATGGAGACATGGATGGATGGGGGAGTTTGCTTTAAATATTAAATAGGCTGCACTGATGGGCGCTGATGAGGCTGCAGTGATGGGCGCTGATGAGGCTGCAGTGATGGGCGCTGATGAGGCTGCAGTGATGGGCACTGATGAGGCTGCACTGGTGGGCACTGATGAGGCTGCAGTGATGGGCACTGATGAGGCTGCAGTGATGGGCGCTGATGAGGCTGCACTGGTGGGAGCGCTGATGAGGCTGCACTGGTGGGCGCTGATGAGGCTGCACTGGTGGGTGGGTGCAGATGAGGCTGCAGTGATGAGCATGGAGACATGGATGGATGGGGGAGTTTGCTTTAAATATTAAATAGGCTGCACTGATGGGCGCTGATGAGGCTGCACTGATGAGGTGGTGGCACGTATGGGCCCTGATGGGCACTTATTAGCAGCCTTGGTGGGCACAGATTGGCAGCACTGTTGGGACTACACTGATAATCGGTGCCCTAAGTGTCAGTGTAGATGTCCCTTTTTTAGAGAAGCCGGTTATCGGCTCTCTTCTCCTCTCCTCGCACTCTCAGCATGAGGAAAGGAGCGCCGATAACCGGCTTCTATTTACATCTGTGATTGGCTGTGATTGATCAGATGGTGAAGAGCCACTGATTGGCTCTTTACTCTGATCTGTCCTCCGCACACTGTCATCACAGAGCTGGCCGCGGGGACGATCACAGCACGCAGTCATATGACCGCCTCCCACAACTAGGCGTCGGCTACAACACGATCGGCGAGTGGTTGAGGAGAGCCGGTCCTAAGTGGTCGGTTCAAATGAGAATATGATAAAAAAAAAAAAAAAAAACCTTGTGACCCCCCCCCCCCCCCCCCGGGTCAGTAGATCCGGATATAGGCCCCGCCCATTTCCACAATTCCCCTTTTTGGTCCCTTTTTAGGGTGGTTGGAGGTATATATATATATATATATATATATATATATATATATATATATATATATACTCCTTATACACAGGAGTCTTTATTGTGAGAGCTTCAGATGGGGGGGGGGAAGGACTGATGTTTATGGGATGGCGGGGGGAGGGGGAAGGACTGATGTTTATGGGATGGCGGGGGGAAGGACTGATGTTTATGAGATGGCGGGGGGACGGACTGATGTTTATGGGATGGCGGGGGGAGGGGGACGGACTGATGTTTATGGGATGGCGGGGGGAGGGGGACGGACTGATGTTTATGGGATGGCGGGGGAAGGACTGATGTTTTATGGGATGGCGGGGGGAGGGGGAAGGACTGATGTTTTATGGGATGGCGGGGGGGAAGGACTGATGTTTTATGGGTTATGGGGATGGCGGGGGAGGGGGAAGGACTGATGTTTATGGGATGGCGGGGGGTAAGGACTGATGTTTATGGGATGGCGGGGGGAGGGGGAAGGGGTTTATGGGAAGGACTGATGTTTTGGGATGGCGGGGGGAGGGGGAGGACTGATGTTTATGGGATGGCGGGGGATGGGGGAAGGACTGACTGTTTATGGGATGGCGGGGGGAGGGGGAAGGACTGATGTTTATGGGGATGGCGGGGGGAGGGGAGACGGACTGATGTTTATGGGATGGCGGGGGGAGGGGGAAGGGATGTTTAAGGACTGATGTTTATGGGATGGCGGGGGGAGGGGGAAGGTGATGTTTATGGGATGGCGGGGGAAGGGGATGTTATGGGATGGGGGGGGAGGGGGGGGACTGATGGTAGGGGGGGGGGGGACTGATGTTTATGGGATGGCGGGGGGAGGGGGAAGGACTGATGTTTATGGGATGGCGGGGGGAAGGACTGATGTTTATGGGATGGCGGGGGGGGGGGAAGGACTGATGTTTATGGGATGGCGGGGGGAAGGACTGATGTTTATGGGATGGCGGGGGGACGGACTGATGTTTATGGGATGGCGGGGGGAGGGGGACCGACTGATGTTTATGGGATGGCGGGGGAGGGGGAAGGACTGATGTTTATGGGATGGCGGGGGGAAGGACTGATGTTTATGGGATGGCGGGGGGGGGGGGAAGGACTGATGTTTATGGGATGGCGGGGGGAAGGACTGATGTTTATGGGATGGCGGGGGGACGGACTGATGTTTATGGGATGGCGGGGGAAGGACTGATGTTTATAGGATGGCGGGGGGAAGGACTGATGTTTATGGGATGGCGGGGGAAGGACTGATGTTTATGGGATGGCGGGGGGAGGGGGGAAGGACTGATGTTTATGGGATGGCGGGGGGAAGGACTGATGTTTATGGGATGGCGGGGGGAGGGGGAAGGACTGATGTTTATGGGATGGGGGGGGGGGAAGGACTGATGTTTATGGGATGGCGGGGGGGAAGGACTGATGTTTATGGGATGGCGGAGGGGAAGGACTGATGTTTATGGGATGGCGGGTGGAAGGACTGATGTTTATGGGATGGCGGGGGGAAGGACTGATGTTTATGGGATGGCGGGGGAGGGGGAAGGACTGATGTTTATGGGATGGGGGGGGGAAGGACTGATGTTTATGGGATGGCGGGGGGGGGGGGGGGAAGGACTGATGTTTATGGGATGGCGGGGGGAGGGGAAAGGACTGATGTTTATGGGATGGCGGGGGAAGGACTGATGTTTATGGGATGGCGGGGGGAAGGACTGATGTTTATGGGATGGCGGGGGGAGGGGGAAGGACTGATGTTTATGGGATGGCGGGGGGGGGAGGGGGAAGGACTGATGTTTATGGGATGGCGGGGGGAGGGGGAAGGACTGATGTTTATGGGATGGCGGGGGGAGGGGGAAGGACTGATGTTTATGGGATGGCGGGGGGAGGGGGAAGGACTGATGTTTATGGGATGGCGGGGGGAGGGGGAAGGACTGATGTTTATGGGATGGCGGGGGGAGGGGGACGATCTATTGTTTATGGGATGGCGGGGGGAAGGGAACTGACTCACAGATCTATTTCTCTTCTACAGCGACGATGAACGAGCCAATCTGATGTGGAAGAGATACCTGGAGAGGGAGGACAGCAAAGTTGTCGGTGAGTTTCTGACATTGCCGAGTTATTTAATACCAGCAGTGACATCATCACCGGGTCTCTGTGCTTCTCTAGGCAATGCAAGCAGACCATGGCTGGTGGGAGGGGCTGTACGTGGCTTCTTGATTACATCACAGCACTCCTCTTAGGAGCCCTCCAGCTCTGATGCAAGCAGTGGGAGGAGTTATGCAAATATCAAAATGCCTTGATGGGCGGGTGTCGGTCTGGAGGAGTGGGCGTTCCTAGGCGGGCTGTATTTACATAGGTAACGCCCCCTTGTGATGCTAAGCCTTCATGATTGGAAGCAGTGGGAGGAGTTATGCAAATATCAAAATGCCTTTATGGGCGGGTGTCGGTCTGGAGGAGTGGGAGGTCCTAGGCGGGCTGTATTTACATAGGTAACGCCCCCATGTGATGCTAAGCCTTCATGATTGGAAGCAGTGGGAGGAGTTATGCATATATCAAAATGTCTTGATGGGCGGGTGTCGGTCTGGAGGAGTGGGCGTTCCTAGGCAGGCTGTATTTACATAAGTAACGCCCCCTTGTGATGCTAAGCCTTCGTGATTGGAAGCAGTGGGAGGAGTTATGTAAATATCAAAATGCCTTGATGGGCGGGTGTCGGTCTGGAGGAGTGGGAGGTCCTAGGCAGGCTGTATTTACATAGGTAACGCCCCCATGTGATTATTAAACCTTCATGTTTGGAAGCAGTGGGAGGAGTTATGCAAATATAAAAATGCCTTGATGGGTGGGTGTTGGTCTAGAAGAGTGGGAGGTCCTAGGCAGGCTGTATTTACATAAGTAACACCCCCATGTGATGCTAAACTTTCATGATTGGAAGCAGTGGGGGGAGTTATGCAAATATAAAAATGCCTTAATGTGCGGAAGCCGGTCTGGAGGAGTGGGAGGTCCTAGGCAGGCTGTATTTACAAAGGTAACGCCCCCATGTGATGCTGAGGCTCATGATTGACAGAACTGATGAAAGGGGCGGGGCCAGCGACAGTCAGACTGGGGTACTAGACATCCCCCAGCCAGGAAATGGGGCGGGGCACTCTCCGGGCTTGCAGCAGCTTCCTAATGCACATTGTGAGAAGCTCGCAGTGTGCGGTGAAACCGTCTTGGTCCAGGAGAGGATCCGGTACACCCGGAGGATGGGGGTCAGAGGTAAACCATAGATAACAATGGGCTCCGCCCTTTAGAATTCTGGGTTATCAGGATATGACCTCTTCTGATTGGTTTAGCGATTTTGTACCACGGAGTCTTACCGTTCTAATCCTTCCTTCCCGTCTCCGCAGATCTGTTTGTGGGTCAGTTGAAGAGTTGCCTTAAGTGCCAATCGTGTGGCTACCGGTCACCGACCTTCGAGGTGTTCTGCGATCTCTCCCTCCCCATCCCCAAGGTACACAAGAGCGCCCTCTGATGGGGCTTCACCAACATGACGTCTTCCTGCAGACAGTGTGTGGGGGATAGTGGGCCTGTCTCTGTATACCCCCATCAACTGCTACACTGCAGTGTGTGGGGGATAGTGGGCCTGTCTCTGTACACCCCCCATCAACTGCTACACTGCAGACAGTGTGTGGGGGGATAGTGGGCCTGTCTCTGTACACCCCCCATCAACTGCTACACTGCAGACAGTGTGTGGGGGGATAGTGGGCCTGTCTCTGTACACCCCCCATCAACTGCTACACTGCAGACAGTGTGTGGGGGATAGTGGGCCTGTCTCTGTACACCCCCCATCAACTGCTACACTGCAGACAGTGTGTGGGGGGATAGTGGGCCTGTCTCTGTATACCCCCCATCAACTTCTACACTGCAGACAGTGTGTGGGAGGATAGTGGGCCTGTCTCTGTACACCCCCCATCAACTTCTACACTGCAGACAGTGTGTGGGGGGATAGTGGGCCTGTCTCTGTACACCCCCCATCAACTGCTACACTGCAGACAGTGTGTGGGGGATAGTGGGCCTGTCTCTGTACACCCGCCATCAACTGCTACACTGCAGACAGTGTGTGGGGGGATAGTGGGCCTGTCTCTGTATACCCCCCATCAACTTCTACACTGCAGACAGTGTGTGGGGGATAGTGAGCCTGTCTCTGTATACCCCCCCCATCAACTGCTACACTGCAGACATTGTGTGGGGGATAGTGGGCCTGTCTCTGTACACCCCCCATCAACTGCTACACTGCAGACAGTGTGTGGGGGATAGTGGGCCTGTCTCTGTATACCCCCCATCAACTTCTACACTGCAGACAGTGTGTGGGGGGATAGTGGGCCTGTCTCTGTAT
>CM053038.1:30309944-30342444 GCA_028564925.1 Lithobates sylvaticus
ATATTATATATATATATATATATATATAATAGTATATTTTGTATTACTAGTAGTATTATATTTATCATATGATTATATTTTTTTTTTAAATTATTATTAGTAGTTGTATACATTCTTTTTTATCATATTTAAAATAAAATGATACATTGTTATTTAGTATATTATACGTAGTAATACTAAAATAGAGGTAGTAGTTGACTTTTACAGCTACTAACTAATTATTTTCATAGGTGACGTTATTCGTTTTTTTTTTGTTTTTGTTTTTTTTTATCATTATTATAATATTAAAATAATTATTACACGTTATTTATGTATATTAATTTCTTTGTTCCCTCTGACACCCCGTCTTTGTTTCCCTGTCTCCGCAGAAAGGTTTCAGTGGTGGAAAGGTCTCCCTATATGACTGTTTCAGCCTGTTCACCAAGGAGGAGGAGCTAAACTCAGAGAACGCCCCCGTGAGTTCCTCTCTGCGCCATTTACACGCGCCGCCCCCCACCTCCATTTACACGCCGCCCCCCGCCTCCATTTACACGCCCCCCGCCTCCATTTACACGCCCCTGCCATAACTGCCTATGTTACCTGATGAAGCAGAGCTGGCTGGGAAAATCCACAACGAGTCGTGTTATTGGCTCGTATCCCTGAGGCCTGCACAGGCTCTTGTCATATCCCCTGAGACCATTGGGAAAGGCTTGTGGGGAGCAGTAGGGGGCGCTGGTGTTGTAGACATGCAGTACACACCTATGGAGAGACCCCGGGTTCAAAAATGAATTATTCTTTAAAGAGCACCTGTCTGTAGGGTGGGGGTGGGGTTCTTGCTATACTTGGCCCCTCCCATGATATGTGTCCCATTCTAGTCCTGTACACGTTCGTGAAGTGTGACTGTTACTGTATAAGTTCTAGGAGGTTGGGTTGTTGGGGAGTTGGGTGCTACAAGCTGACCTGTCAATCGGCATCTCAGAACAACGCGGTGACGCCAATTCTCTCCTCCAACGCAAAGAACAAGATGGCCGGACTCCAGCCCGGAGTCTTGAGCGTAAGGGGCGGAGTCACCACCAATAGCAGCTAACCGTGACGCTCCTTTTATTCTCTTAACAGATCTGCGATCGATGCCGGCAGAAGACCAAAAGCACAAAGAAGCTCACCATCCAGCGCTTCCCCCGAATACTCGTCCTACGTATCCTTTTATATCGCCGACCCGGAGGTAGAACAAGATTTCTAGTTGTTTTTTTTTTTTCTGGCTCTGTCTCCACCCACCATGGGATGTCCCCGCCCACCACTGGATGTCCCTGCCCACCATGGGATGTCCCTGCCCACCATGGGATGTCCCTGCCCACCATGGGATGTCCCCGCCCACCACGGGATGTCCCCGCCTTACCTATTGAAAAACTTACTGGAGGATGCTTGGAGCAGTATTTTTATTTATTTTTTTGTTTCTTTTTCTTTTGTTTTTTACAATGTTTTTTTTTATTTATTTCCATTTTTTTTTTTTTTTTAATATATATCTATACCCCCCCCCCCCTAAAAAAAGGGGATGTATTTCTCTATGATTCTGTTTCTTTTTTGCTTTGTTTTTTGAATTTTTTACAATATTTTAATATATTTTTGTGGGGGGGTGTCTATATTTCTCTATGATTCTGTTTCTTTTTTGTTTTGTTTTTTGTGTTGTTTTTCTTTCTTTTTACCACTTTTTTGTGGTTAGAAAAGGGTCTATATTTCTTTTTCATTTCATTTTTGTTTTGTTTTTTCACACAGTTTTTTTTTTATATATTTTTTTTTTTTATATATTTTTTTTGGGGGGGGGGGGGGGGGGGGGGGGGGGGGGGGGGGGTCTTTATTTTCCTATGATTCTGTATGTTGCTTTTTTTGTTTTTTACAATGTTAATTTTTATTTTAAAAAAAGTAGTAAAAACTAAAATAAAAATGAGCATTGTAAAAAACAAAAAAAGAAACATACAGAATCATAGGGAAATATAGAACCCCCCCCCCCCCCCAGAAAAAAATATATATATAAAAAAAAAATGCTCTGTATTTCTCTATGATTCTGTTTCTTTTTTGCTTTGTTTTATTTTTTACAATGTGTATTTCATATTTCAATATATTTTTGTGGGGGGGGGGGGGGGGGTCTATATTCCTCTATGATTCTGTTTCTCTTTTTTGGGGGGGGTTCTATATTCCCCTATGATTCTGTATGTTTATTTTTTAGTTTTTTACAATGTTCATTTTTATTTTAGTTTTTACCACTTTCTCTTTGGGGGGGACAAAAAAAAAAGTGGTAAAAACTAAAATAAAAATGAACATTGTAAGAAACATACAGAATCATAGGGAAATCTAGAAACAGGGGATTGGGTGATTATCCTGGTGTGAAGTGATAGGGCATAGTGGGCCCCCTTCTTACCCTCAGCGCCCACGTGCCCCCCACACACACACTTGAACACTGGATGATACCACATCGTCCGTGCCCAATTGACGCAATAAAACAGAGTCGCCCCATGTGGGCGTGGCCTAAAGGCATCAGCCGTCATTGATACCTGGTGGCGGCACTCCGTTGTCGGCTGCACTAACCGATCACCTTGTCCATACACCGCTGGAGGTTTTTCTTTAACGCCCCGCCCACCAGACCTCAACCGCTTCTCCACCACGCGGTTTTCAATCAAGAAGAGTTTGGTGTCGGTGGAGTTCCCCGCACACCGACTCAACCTGAAGGACTTCGCCAGCGAGAAGGCCGGTAAGTGCAAATCACCCAACATGGCTCCAGGAATTACTAACTGTCCGTACCGGTGTCACCCTAGGACAGGAGTACAGAACACCTCCCCCGCTCTCCTTCTTCTGTAGTCCTCAGAGATAACTGGGAACAATGTAACTGATAAGAGTCCGGCACAGGAAGTCATCCGCTCACTGGATTTCAAGCGGGATCAGCAGCTATTTATTTATACTACTGCTGACCCCTGCACTCTGCATTACGTACTGCTGACCCCTGCACTCTGCATTACGTACTGCTGACCCCTGCACTCTGCATTACGTACTGCTGACCCCTGCACTCTGCATGACGTACTGCTGACCCCTGCACTCTGCATTACGTACTGCTGACCCCCTGCACTCTGCATTACGTACTGCTGACCCCCTGCACTCCGCATTACGTACTGCTGACCCCTGCACTCTGCATTACGTACTGCTGACCCCTGCACTCTGCACGACGTACTGCTGACCCCTGCACTCTGCATTACGTACTGCTGACCCCCTGCACTCTGCATTACGTACTGCTGACCCCCTGCACTCTGCATTACGTACTGCTGACCCCTGTACTCCGCATTACGTACTGCTGACCCCTGCACTCTGCATGACGTACTGCTGACCCCCTGCACTCTGCATTACGTACTGCTGACCCCCTGCACTCTGCATTACGTACTGCTGACCCCTGCACTCCGCATTACGTACTGCTGACCCCTGCACTCTGCATTACGTACCGCTGACCCCTGCACTCTGCATTACGTACTGCTGACCCCTGCACTCCGCATTACGTACTGCTGACCCCTGCACTCTGTATTACGTACTGCTGACCCCCTGCCCTCTGCATTACGTACTGCTGACCCCCTGCCCTCTGCATTACGTACTGCTGACCCCCCTTGCACTCTGCATTACGTACTGCTGACCCCTGCACTCTGTATTACGTACTGCTGACCCCCTGCCCTCTGCATTACGTACTGCTGACCCCCCTTGCACTCTGCATTACATACCGCTGACCCCTGCACTCTGCATTATGTACCGCTGACCCCTGCACTCTGCATTACGTACCGCTGACCCCTGCACTCTGCATTACGTACCGCTGACCCCCTGCACTCTGCATTACGTACCGCTGCCCCCTGCACTCTGCATTACGTACCGCTGCCCCCTGCACTCCGCATTACGTACCGCTGACCCCTTGCACTCTGCATTACATACTACTGACCCCCTGCACTCTGCATTACGTACTGCTGACCCCTGCGCTCTTAATCGATATAACACGTCTTGTATTATATCGTACCGGTGAAAAGCCGGCGGTGGTGTGGCGTCCCCGGTGCCCCCCGGCAGTGAAAGGGGATCTGTGTGTATTAGTGTCAAGGACTCGCCTGATAGGATTAGGGCGGATTAGGAGACCTGCTACGATCCGACCAATCACACTGCAAAGTCACCTGCAGATAACACATTCCGCCCTCCATCCTCGCCAGAGGAGCTTACCATCTAATGCTCCACCAAAATGTCTAATGTCGAGGATGGAGGGCGGAATGTATTATCTGCAGGTGACTTTGCAGTGTGATTGGTCGGATTGTATGATATATATATATATATAAATATAATTTACATTATTTATTTTTTATTGGACGGAGTGGGGGTGGGGAAGGGTTTTAGCCTCTGTTGGGTTTTTATTGCCTTCTGTATCCTTCTGGGTCATATGGGAATAAAAACTTATAAGGAATTTATTAGTGTTGGAGAAATTTTGCTCACTTCCTGTCTCGGCATCACACAGGAAGTGAAAATGTTTCCCTTACATTGGAGAGATCGCCTCTCACTTCCTGTTGTGTCTTCAGAACAGGAAGTGAAGGCAAATTTCCCCAATGGGACCACAAAAGCAGTTCCACCATCCCTACACTATGCAAAACCTTTTGAAAAGTTTTACATCCCTACATCATACAATGCCTTGGGAGCAATTTTGCTCACTTCCTGTCTCAGGCACAACACAGGAAGTGAAGGGAAGGTTTCTCTTACATTGGAGAGATCGCCTCTTGCTTCCTGTTGTGTCTATAGAACAGGAAGTGAAGACAAATTTCCCCAATGGGACAGCGAAAGCAGTTTCACATCCCTACATCATACAATGCCTTTGAAAACATTTTGCTCACTTCCTGTCTCAGGCACAACACAGCGAGTGAAGGGAAGGTTTCTCTTACATTGAAGAGATCGCCTCTCGCTTCCTGTTGTGTCTACACAACAGGAAGTGAAATCTCCCCAATGGGACAGCAAAAGCGGTTCTACCATTTCTACACCATACACTTTTTTTGAGAAATTTTGCTCACTTCCTGTCTCAGGCACCACACAGGAAGTGAAGGGAAGGTTTCCTTTGCATTGAAGAGACCGCCTCTCGCTTCCTGTTGCGTCTCCAGAACAGGAAGTGAAGGGAAATTTGCCCAGTGGGGGCAAAAATTTTCTCACTTTCGGTCTCAGGCACCACACAGGAAGTGGAGAGAAGGTTTCCTTTGCATTGGAGAGATCGCCTCTCACTTCCTGTTGTGTCTGTGGAACAATAAATGAAGGGAAATCTCCCCAATGGGAGAGCGAAAGCGTTTCTACCAACCCTACACCATACAATACCTTTTGAGAAATTTTGCTCGCTTCCTGTCTCAGGCACCACACAGGAAGTGAAGAGAAGGCTTCCCTTACATTGGAGAGATCGCCTCTTGCTTCCTGTTGTGTCTCCAGAACAGGAAGTGAAGGGAAATCTCCCCAGTTGGACAGCGAATGTGGTTCTACACCCCTACATCATACAATACCTTTGGAGAAATTGTGCTCACTTCCTGTCTCAGGCACCACACAGAAAGTGAAAAGGTTTCCCTTACATTGGAGAGATCGCCTCTCTCTATCGGTTGTCTCCATAACAGGAAGTGAAGGCAAATTTCCCCAATGGGACCACGAAAGGGGTTCCACCATCCCTACACTATCCAAAGCCTTTTGAAAGGTTCCACACCCCTACATCATACAATGCCTTGGGAGCAATTTTGCTCACTTCCTGTCTCAGGCACAACACAGGGAGTGAAGGGAAGGTTTCTCTTACATTGAAGAGATCGCATCTCACTTCCTCTTGTGTCTATAGAACAGGAAGTGAAGGAAAATCTCCCCAATGGGACAGCGAAAGCGTTGCTACCATCCCTGCACCATACCTTTTGTGA
Source organism: Lithobates sylvaticus (assembly GCA_028564925.1). Classification (NCBI taxonomy): domain Eukaryota; kingdom Metazoa; phylum Chordata; class Amphibia; order Anura; family Ranidae; genus Lithobates; species Lithobates sylvaticus. Next base: position 30,315,863 of record CM053038.1, read on the forward strand.
GAAATTTTGCTCACTTCCTGTCTCAGGCACCACACAGGAAGTGAAGAGAAGGTTTCTCTTACATTGGAGAGATCGCCTCTCACTTCTTGTTGTGTCTCCAGAACAGGAAGTGAAGGGAAATCTCCCCAATCGGACAGCAAAAGCGGTTCTACCAACCCTGGTTGAACCTCCTACCATTTTGCTCACTTCCTGTCTCGGGCACCACACAGGAAGTGAAAAGGTTTCTTTTTATATTGGAGAGATGATCTCTCACTTCCTGTTGTGTCTCCACAACAGGAAGTGAAGGGAAATCTCCCCAATCGGACAGCAAAAGCAGTTCTACTGTTCTAATGGTTGAACCTCCTACCATTTTGCTCACTTCCTGTCTCGGGCAACACACAGGAAGTGAAAAGGTTTCCTTTTACATTGGAGAGATCATCTCTCACTTCCTGTTGTGTCTTCAGAACAGGAAGTGAGGGGAAATCTCCCCAATGATGATCCTTTTCAGTTCCAAAGTTAGGTTCAGTTTTACTTTTAGGAGTCTCAGTACTATCGCTGCACACATCCTGTGAATTTACAGACATCCTGTTATTTTACCCCCCTCCCCCTCGGGTAACGGCCGTGATTTTTGATTTCAGGGAGCCCCGTGTATAACCTCTACGCCCTCTGTAACCACTCGGGCAGCGTCTACTACGGCCACTACACCGCCTACTGCAAGGACCCGTCCGGCTGGTACGCCTACAATGACTCCAGGTGAGCCCCGCCCCTGCCCCCACCTCCGCCCGCCCCAGAGGGTTCTGGGAAATTTTCCACTGACACCTGTCCCCTTCCTTGTCCGCAGGGTGACGCCCATCAGCGAGAGCCTGGTGCAGTCCAGCGAGGCCTACGTCCTGTTTTATGAACTGGAAGACTCCTGTCCGAAGAAGTGACTGGTGGGGACAACCCCCGAGGAATCACCTGACCCCTCCCCCCCTTGTTCCTCCTGCCCGGGAGGGGTCAGCATTGCACTAGCAGAGGACTCTAGCAATAAAACGGTCCCGGCGAGTTGGTTTAACAACTTTCGACTGGACCAAAAAGACTCGATCCTTTTTTTTTTTTCTTGTTTTATTTTCTAAGAGACGTCCATTTGTTCTGGCCGACCACGGCCCGCCACGCACAAGGTCAGCGGAGTCCGGCTGCAAAGGTCAAAAAAAAAAAGACAGGTCATCTGCGCTCAAAAACTTTATTGGCAAAGCTGTCGAGGTCACTGAAGAGAACCTGTTATTGTTTTGGCTTCTGTCTTCGGAGCTGGGAGGAGCTTGTAATATGAAGATTACAGGGGACACCCAAAAAAATGTGTCTGGGCCCGCCCACTTTTAAGGTCACTGGGAGTCATACTGTCTGAGCCCGCCCACTTTTAAGGTCACTGGGAGTCATACTGTCTGAGCCCGCCCACCTTTAAGGTCACTGGGAGTCATACTGTATGAGTCCGCCCTCTTTTAAGGTCACTGGGATTTATACTGTCTGGACCCGCCCACCTTTAAGGTCACTGTGAGTCATACTGTATGAGCCCGCCCTCTTTTAAGGTTTACTGGCAGTCATACTGTCTGGGCCCGCCCACCTTTAAGGTCACTGGGATTTATACTGTCTGGGCCCGCCCACCTTTAAGGTCACTGGCAGTCATACTGTCTGGGCCTGCCCACCTTTAAGGTCACTGGCAGTCATACTGTCTGAGCCCGCCCACCTTTAAGGTCACTGGCAGTCATACTGTCTGAGCCCGCCCACCTTTAAGGTCACTGTGAGTCATACTTTGAGTCCGCCCTCTTTTAAGGTTTACTGGCAGTCATACTGTCTGGGCCCGCCCACCTTTAAGGTCACTGGGAGTCATACTGTATGAGCCCGCCCTCTTTTAAGGTCATTGGCAGTCATACTGTCTGGGCCAGCCCACCTTTAAGGTCATTGGCAGTCATAATGTCTGAACCCGCCCTCTTTTAAGGTCACTGGCAGTCATACTGTCTGGGCCCACCCACTTTTAAGGTCGCTGGGATTTATACTGTCTGGGCCCGCCCACCTTTAAGGTCACTGGGAGTCATACTGTATGAGCCCGCCCTCTTTTAAGGTCATTGGCAGTCATACTGTCTGGGCCAGCCCACCTTTAAGGTCATTGGCAGTCATAATGTCTGAACCCGCCCTCTTTTAAGGTCACTGGCAGTCATACTGTCTGGGCCCACCCACTTTTAAGGTCGCTGGGAGTCATACTGTCTGAGCCCGCCCTATTTTATGGTCACTTGGAGACATATTGTTTGAGCCCGCCCACCTTTAAAGTCACTGCCAGTCATAATGTCTGGGCCCGCCCACCTTTAAGGTCACTGGAAGTCATACTGTCTAGGCCCGCCCACCTTTAAGGTCACTGGCAGTCATACTGTCTGGGCCCGCCCACCTTTAAGGTCACTGGCAGTCATACTGTCTGAGCCCGCCCACCTTTAAAGCCACTGGCTGTCATACTGTCTGAGCCCGCCCACCTTTAAGGTCACTGGCAGTCATACTGTCTAGGCCCGCCCACCTTTAAGGTCACTGGGACTCATACTGTATGTCTGGGGGAGGTCTGCAGATATAGATATTGCTCTCTGAGGTTCATGACGATACCTGACACGTGTGGTCAGATCCCTATTTCCATATGCGTGCGGGACCTACGAGCGCGGAGGGGGGCCGGGGGCACTCTTACATTTTTATTTTTATATTTATTATATTTAAATTTATGTTTTTACAGTGTATTTTTTTTTTTTTTTTTTTTTATCAGCTTTATTGCTATCACAAGGGATGAACAACCTGACATACCCACATTGTCTTTTATTTGGGGGTCCTGGCTCCCTTTTAAATTTGGTGGGAGGGGCTTATTTTTTTTAAAGCAGACCTGTCATTAAAATGCACCTTTTGACATGAATCAAGAGACACCATCACCAAAATTTTGTGTTTTTTTTCTTGATATGAATTAAAAAAAAATTCCAAGTGCAGAATTCCAATCATGTGATCTAAAGTTTAGGCAAAGATCACATGATCTTCAGGAGCCTTGTGGCTATTTGATGTCTTTAGAGACTGCTTTCAATAAGGTCACATGAGAGCGACTATTTTATTTATTTATTTTTTCTCGACCATTAAGGGACACAGGAAGTCTTCCACCTTTTTCGGGTTATCCTGCCCCCTACAGGAGCATTGCACACATAAAATAAAATTAAAATCTATAGGCCCATCCCTATAAATGGCCCATTCTATCATTTTATTATCCCCCCCCCATAGAAACGACATCAAGGCGGGTCCTTTATTCTGGTCATGTGACACAGCAATTGGGGGGGGGGGGGCGGGGCTCTGACAGAGTTTACAAAAGTTGTCAGCTCAGCAAATCGGCTGCTCCTCCAGTCGCACAGCTGCTAAACTAAAACAGGTTATATATTTTTTTATAAAAAAAGAAAAACGTTTATTTCTTAAAAGAAAATTCAAGTTTAGTTAAAAAAATTCTCTAGCAATAATAATAATGATGGAAAAACCGCGAGCATTTCAGCATCTTCCTGATGGACGTTTTGTATTCTGGACACTGGGGGGCGCCCTTCAGCATGGAGTTGACATTTTGAAACGTTTATAATATTTTCTATGGTATGTTTGTACAAGAGATGACTGAAGGCAGAAGAGATTCCTATATATGTGTGTATATAAATATATATATATGTATGTGTGTGTGTACATGTCGCTGGCAGTTCTATTCAATTTTATCAGTAAATTTTATTCCAATTTTTTTTTTTAAAAAGTGGCGTTTGGCGTCTTATCTGTGCGATTTCGGTTACAGGAGCTCAGGCTCAGGTGAAGCCCGCCGTGACTCCCTATGTACAGCTGCAATAGAGCTTTCAAGGGCGAGGTCAATTCACTAAGAATTAAATAAGGTGAAAAAAAAAATAGCGGTAAAATAACGCATGCGGAAACAAGTGCGCAAATGTTTAAGAATTCTGCGGTAAACAGGGCCTTGACAACGGATGACTCATCAGGGTTTCCCGCTGACAGCTGAATGTAGAGAAGACATGCCGGCAATGAAAAATTCGCTAAGAATTCTGCGGTAAACAACTACCGCGGTAACGTTTTCCATAATGCGGTAATTGGCGCATATTTTCATGCTGTAATTTTATCGCATTGACCTGGTTGCTAAGGAGCTAGCCGGCCGCCGTGTCCTTGACAATGGATGACTCATCAGGGTTTCCCGCTGACAGCTGAATGTAGAGAAGACGTGCCGGCAACGAAAAATTATGGAAAAAAAAAAAAGTGCCCCCCTCCCTCCCCAATGTATATCAGTCTCTTTGGGTCTGGTATGGATTTTAAGGGGAACCCCACGCCAATTTTTTTCTTTTTTAAAAACAGCGTGGGGTTCCCCCCTCCAAATTCATACCAGACCCTTATCCGAGCATGCACCCAGGAAAAAGGAGGGGGCGAGCGAGCACCCCCCCTTCCTTCATCATACCAGGCCACATGCCCTCAACTAAGGGGTGGAGTCACCCGGTGATATCACTGGGTGACCACACCCCCTTGCAACATCATCGACCCAGCATTCCCCTGACCAATTACATCACAAGGGACGGGGGACTCCGCCCCTTTAGTTATTTTTAAAAAATGGCAGACGGCGGGAGCCTTTGTCCGGGCCGGATGGTGTCATGATTGACGATGGATCTACACCGGGGGGCCGTTTTTATTTTTTTCTACTTTTTAATAAAGGAATCGTCAAAAACTCTTGTGTCTTTATTCACTTTTTGGTGAATGGGTAGGGATACCATACTCATTCACATAGGGGGGGGAGCCGGGATCTGGGGGCACCAACTCCAGATTCTGATAAGCCCCCGGCCGGCAGACTCCACACAACCACCGGCCAAGGTTGTGTGGAAGAGGCCCTTTTTACCTATCAACATGGGGACAAGGTGCTTTGGGGTGGGGAGGGAATAGCCCCCTGCCCTAAATCACCACCCCATGTTGAGGGCATGTGGCCTGGGATGGTGCAGGAGGTGGGGGGGGGGGCGCTTGCTCGTCCCCTACCTTTCCTGACCTGCCAGGCTGCATGCTCTAAAGGGGTCTGGTATGGATTTTGGGGACCCAACGCCATTTAAAAAAAAAAAATTTGTCGTGAAGTTCCCCTTAAAATCCATACCAGACTCGAAGAGCCTGATGTGGATTGGAGTCACTTTAGATAGCCCACAGTGCTCTGGGATTCCATAAGTAGCTCTGTCTCCTAAGATAACCCGTAGTGCTCTGAGATTCTATAAGTAGTACTGTCGCTTTAGATAACCTGCAGTGCTCTGGGCTTCCAGAAGTAGCTCCGTCTCTTTAGATAACCCATAGTGCTCTTGGATTAAATAAGTAGTGCCTTCTCTGGATAGCCTGTAGTGCTCCGAGATTCCATAAGTAGTGATGTCTCTTTAGACAACCCCTAGTGCTCTGAGATTCTATAAGTAGTGCCTTCTCTTTGGATAATCGGTAGTGCTCTGAGATTCCATAAGTAGCTTTGTCTCTTTAGATAACCCGTAGTGCTCTTGGATTCCATAAGTAGTGCCTTCTCTTTGGATAACCCGTAGTGCTCCGAGATTCCATAAGTAGTGTTGTCTCTTTGGATAACCCGTAAAGGTGTTAGATTCCATAAGTAGTGCCTTCTCTTTGGATAATCCGTAGTGCTCTGGGATTTCTTTTTTTTCAATTATTTTATTTATTTTAGAGAGAACAGTTTCGAGAATATACATACGAAAGCATAATAAACAACTTAAACATCAAGTTTTACACTTAGTTAACAGACATTATTTATATCTTCCATCTATTAGAATGGGTTATCTTCTGAAATACAGATAATCAGCCCAGTCTCCTATCTATTTTTCCCCTGTATTCTCGAACTTATCTCCCTTAATTTTCTACCATTATCAAGTAACTCCAAAAATAGTACATGACACAACGAAAACCCAATACAACGAAAAAAAGAAAGAGGGAAGGGAAAAAAAAAAAAAAAAAAAAAAAAAAAAAAAAAAAAAAAAAAAAAAAAAAAAGGGGTGGGGTGGGGACAAGGAGGGGGGGAAAGGGTGGAGCCAGTCCAGGATATAACCTCCCAATGCCCTCGCCATTCGCAAGAGGGTCCAGACACCAAAGAAGGTATATTAATTTTCCCCAGCAAGGAGACTAAGTCCTTCCTCTGAGGTCATAAAAGTATTCCAGGATGCCCAGATCCTGGTGTACTTCTCTTTTTGATCTCGTGCGGAGAGTACCAAGTCTTCCAACTTGCTGATCTCCCTAACTTTATGCACCCACATCTGTATCGTCGGCGGCATCTCCGATTTCCACGTCAGTGGGATACATGCCTTAGCGGCATCTAATAGGTGGCAGATAACGGATTCTTTATAGGTGGCAGATAACGACGTGCCGGCAATGAAAAATTCGCTAAGAATTCTGCGGTAACGTTTTCCATAATGCGGTAATTGGCGCATATTTTCATGCAGTAATTTATCGCATTGACCTGGTTGCTAAGGAGCTAGCCGGCCGCCGTGTCCTTGACAACGGATGACTCATCAGGGTTTCCCGCTGACAGCTGAATGTAGAGAAGACGTGCCGGCAATGAAAAATTTGCTAAGAATTCTGCGGTAACGTTTTCCATAATGCGGTAATTGCCGCATATTTTCATGCAGTAATTTATCGCATTAACCTGGTTGCTAAGGAGCTAGCTGGCCGCCGTATCCTTGACAACGGATGACTCATCAGGGTTTCCTGCTGACAGCTGAATGTAGAGAAGACGTGCCGGCAATGAAAAATTCGCTAAGAATTCTGCGGTAACGTTTTCCATAATGCGGTAATTGGCGCATATTTTCATGCAGTAATTTATCGCATTGACCTGGTTGCTAAGGAGCTAGCCGGCCGCCGTGTCCTTGACAACGGATGACTCATCAGGGTTTCCCGCTGACAGCTGAATGTAGAGAAGACGTGCCGGCAATGAAAAATTTGCTAAGAATTCTGCGGTAACGTTTTCCATAATGCGGTAATTGGCGCATATTTTCATGCAGCAATATTATCGCATTGACCTGGTTGCTAAGGAGCTAGCTGGCCGCCGTGTCCTTGACAACAGATGACTCATCAGGGTTTTCCGCTGACAGCTGAATGTAGAGAAGACATGCCGGCAATGAAATATTTGCTAAGAATTCTGCGGTAACGTTTTCCATAATGCAGTAATTGGCGCATATTTTCATGCAGTAATTTTATCGCATTGACCTGGTTGCTAAGGAGCTAGCTGGCCGCCGTATCCTTGACAACGGATGACCCATCAGGGTTTCCTGCCGACAGCTGACTGTAGAGAAGACGTGCCGGCAATGAAAAATTTGCTAAGAATTCTGCGGTAAACAACTACCACGGTAACGTTTTCCATAATGCGGTAATTGGCGCATATTTTCATGCAGTAATTTATCGCATTGACCTGGTTGCTAAGGAGCTAGCTGGCCGCCGTATCCTTGACAACGGATGACCCATCAGGGTTTCCTGCCGACAGCTGACTGTAGAGAAGACGTGCCGGCAATGAAAAATTTGCTAAGAATTCTGCGGTAAACAACTACCGCGGTAAAGTTTTCCATAATGCGGTAATTGGCGCATATTTTCATGCAGTAATTTATCGCATTGACCTGGTTGCTAAGGAGCTAGCTGGCCGCTGTGTCCTTGACAACGGAGGACTCATCAGGGTTTCCTGCTGACAGCTGAATGTAGAGAAGACGTGCCGGCAATGAAAAATTATGAAAAAAAAAATGAGATTCTACAAGTAGTTCTGTCTCTTTGGATAACCCGCAGTGCTCTGGGATTCTATAATTAGCACACTGTAATTCAACGCTGACAACTTTATTTATCTGGACACACAAGAAATCTGCGCCCAGAGGAAGGATGCCTTGTTCGTTGGTGTAGATCCGGGTTCTCAAAACTTTCTAAACAAAGGGCCAGTTTACTGTCATTCAGACATTAGGCGGGCCGGACTGTGGGCATTGGGAGTAAAAATTGTCCTGGTGTCAGTGGGAGTAAACAACGCATCTTTGCTATTAGGGGGAGGAATAGTGCCCCCATCATTGGTGTCAGTGGGAGGAATAGTGCCCCATCATTGGTATCAGTGGGAGGAATAGTGCCCCATCATTGGTGTCAGTGGGAGGAATAGTGCCCCATCATTGGTGTCAGTGGGAGGAATAGTGTCCCATCGTTGATGTCAGTGGCAGGAATAGTGCCCCATCATTGTGTCAGTGGGAGGAATAGTGCCCCATCGTTGATGTCAGTGGGAGGAATAGTGCCCCATCATTGGTGTCAGTGGGAGGATTAGTGTCCCATCATTGGTGTCAGTGGCAGGAATAGTGCCCCATCATTGGTGTCAGTGGGAGGATTAGTGCCCCATCATTGGTGTCCAGTGGGAGGAATAGTGTCCCATCATTGGTGTCAGTGGGAGGAATAGTGTCCCATCATTGGTGTCAGTGGGAGGAATAGTGCCCCTCTCATTGGTGTCAGTGGAGGAATAGTGTCCCATCATTGTGTCAGTGGGAGGAATAGTGTCCCATCATTGGTGTCAGTGGGAGGAATAGTGTCCCCATCATTGGTGTCAGTGGGAGGAATAGTGTCCCATCGTTGATGTCAGTGGGAGGAATAGTGCCCCATCATTGGTGTCAGTGGGAGGAATAGTGCCCCATCATTGGTGTCCGTGGGAGGAATAGTGCCCCATCATTGGTGTCAGTGGCAGGAATAGTGCCCCATCATTGGTGTCAGTGGGAGGAATAGTGCCCCTCCCCCAGTGATCAGAATTGTGACTCTGTAGGAAGTGACAAAGTGAAAGGCAGCAGCAGGGACTGATTTGTGTCAGACATTTGGGAGCTGAGAACTTCACCGCCACCAGGATTTACATGATGGTGCCATCTCTGATCTGACGTCTCAGTCCAGAATGCACATGGTGACGCTGGACGACGCCTCAACAAAGTTCTCATTGTTCTGGAGAGAACAGATGAAAGCATTGTCAGGGGGAGTACCATGATCTCTGTGAGAAACAATAAACACCTGGAAGGGCTACTATAACACATTACCCAGCATGACCACTGAAGTTTAGGTCTAGTAGGAATGAAAATGGCGCTATACACATTTTTGTCCACTAGATGGCGACAATTAGTCAAATATCACTGTTACTACTTTTTGGTGTATTGTACCTTTTACTGCACTTTATGATCACCATAAAGCAACATACAGAAGCAGGATTACACTCTGCTGCCATATGAATTTTACTACTGTGCGGTGACTAGCCCTGGGCTTGTGAGATCGGGAGGGTTACATTACAATCTGTGGAGGATAAATTAGAAGGAATCTTTCCTTTCCTGCCCCAGCAGCCCTATTCACCCCGCACCGGCCCTCTAGTAATGGAGGATTATGGGAAACGCAGCGGGTGGGGCGTCCCGCGGCCACTGACAATAAAGTTGCACTTTTGAGGAGAGTTAAAAAAAAATTCAAAATTTCAGTCAAAAGTTTCTCCTCCATTTTGGATGGCTTGGGGGAAGGGTTAGGTTTGAACTGGTGTCTGTGTCCCCGTTTGAGAGATTTCCATTCACTTCCTGTTCTAGTGACAATGTCGCCTCCCCCCCCTGCAGGATAGAGCACAGACTGACGAGGATCTGATATCCCAACTCCATCCAAAACCCATTAACTAAAGGTTTCGGCCTGAATCTTACTGCTCGCACTGAGAGGGAGGGGCAGCACTTGCAGCCAATCAGGGCTCAATTGCTTTGCACAGTGCTGTCCGCATCCCCCCAACTGTCAGTGTCCCCTGAGTCCCGCAGCGGACCCCAGCGCTGGTACAAGTTCTAGCACTTGACTTCTCTACAGAGGCGGCTCTCTAATTAGGCAAACTAGTCTCCTAAGGCCTCGCGCTCCTAGGGGCCTCGCGGCCGCCTAATTCGCCTGCTGTGTGTGTTACAGTTGAAGGGAATATCATGCAATTTATACAGTTAATTTCTATTGCTTTAATTATTTTTCCCATTTTGGGCATGAGTGGGGCCTCATGTCTAAGATTTGCCTAAGGCCTCACAAAGCCTAGAGCCGCCTCTGCTTCTCTAACCCCCCCCCCAGTCCATACCCCCCAACCGTCCCGGATTCGCCAGGCCTGTCCCGGGATTTCAAGTAAATCCTGGCATCCTGCAAATCTGGGCTGAGTCCCACAGCGGAGCCCAATGCCAGGACAAGTTCCGGCACTTGACTCCACTAACCCCCCCCCCCCCCCCCCCAGTCTATACCCCCTAACTGTCCCAGGGTTTCAAGTATATCCTGGTGTCCCGTAAATCCGGGCCGAGTCTTGCAGTGGAGCCCAGTGCTGGGACAAGTTCCGGCACTTGACCCATCTAACCTACAATCCATACCCATCAACCTTCCCAGATTCGCCGCGACCGTCCCGGGATTTCAAGTTAAACCCGGTGTCCCGCGAATCCAGGCTAAGTCCCGCAGCGGAGCCCGGTGGCAGAATAAGTTCCGGCACTTAACTTCATTAATCCGCAATCAATACCCCACAACCATCCCGGATTCGCCATGACCATCCTGGGATTTCAAGTAAATCCCGGTGTCCCATGAATCCGGGCTGAGTCCTGCAGCAGAGCCTGGTGCCGTGACAAGTCCTGGCACTTGACTCTACTAACCCCCCAGTCCATACCCCCCAACCGTCCTGGATTCACCAGGACTATCCCGGGATTTCAAGTAAATCCCGGTGTCCCGTGAATCCGGGCCGAGTCCTGCAGTTCAGCCCAGTGCTGGGTCAAGTTCCGGGACTTCACCCATCTAACCTACAATCCATACCCCTCAACCGTCCCAGATTCGCCACGACCGTCCCGGGATTTCAAGTAAATCCCGGTGTCCTGCGAATTCGGGCTACGTACCGCAGCGGAGCCCAGTGGTGGAATAAGTTCCGGCACTTGACTTCATTAATCCACAATCAATACCCCCCAACCGTCAAAGATTCACCAGGACTGTCCCGGGATTTCAAGTAAATCCCGGTGTCCCGTGAATCTGGGCCGAGTCCTGCAGTGGAGCCCAGTGCTGGGTCAAGTTCCGGCACTTGACCCATCTAACCTACAATCCATACCCATCAACCGTCCCAGATTTGCCGCGACCGTCCCGGGATTTCAAGTAAAACCCGGGTTTCCTGCAAATCCGGGCTAAGTCCCGCAGTGGAGCCCGGTGGTGGAATAAGTTCCGGCACTTGACTTTATTAATCCGCAATCAATACCCCCCAACCGCCAAAGATTCACCAGGACCGTCCCGGGATTTCAAGTAAATCCCAGTGTCCCATGAATCCAGGCTGAGTCCCGCAGCGGAGCCCAGTGCCGATACAAGTCCTGGCACTTGACTCTACTAACCCCCCCAGTCCATACCCCCCAACCATCCTGGATTTGCCGCAACCGTCCCGGGATTTCAAGTAAATCCCGGTGTCCCGTGAATCCGGGCTGAGTCCCGCAGCGGAGCCCGGTGGCGGGACAGAAGTCGGCACTTGACTCCCCTAACCCCCTGTCTGTGGAGGAGGCAGGGGAGGGTTAACATTATCAGTGTGCTACTGCCTCTTTATTGTCCAATCACAGGCTCCAGACCATGCAGAGGTCCAGGACCCAGCTGTGAGATCTGTAAAAGAGTAGTTTGTTCCATCTGATGCCTAATTGCCCCTCCTGCCGTTGGAATTTGGGGTGTCCCTGATATCAGGTACCACGCCCCAATTTCCTTGCGCTGCTCTCTAGGGCAATAAAGCATAGCCCTGAGAACTCTGGACCAATAAACACTCCTTTCTTTGTGAGCGGATTAAAGACTAATGTCTGAGAAAACAAACTGAGTCAACACCCCGCACTCCGTGTATGGAAATGTGACATGTAAATATTGGAGGAATACCAGAGCAGGAGTGCCGCCAGGAGTGCACCTAATACAGGTATTACTGCGACGCGGCGATCTGATCCTTCACCCCCCGAGAACTACAAATTCCAGCATGTCCAGTCACTGAATTATGTTCTCAGTGATGTCATCGCTCTCTAGTGATTGGATAGGCTGCATTCTCAGTGATGTCATCGCGATCTAGTGATTGCATAGGCTGCATTCTCAGTGATGTCACCGCTCTCTAGTGATTGGATAGGCTGCATTCTCAGTGATGTCACCGATCTCTAGTGATTGGATAGGCTGCATTCTCAGTGATGTCATCGCGATCTAGTGATTGGATAGTCTGCATTCTCAGTGATGTCATCGCTCTCTAATGAATGGATAGGCTGCATTCTCAGTGATGTCATCGCTCTCTAGTGATTGGATAGTCTGCATTCTCTCAGTGATGTCATCGCTCTCTAATGAATGGATAGGCTGCATTCTCAGTGATGTCATCGCTCTCTAGTGATTGGACAGGCTGCATTCTCAGTGATGTCATCGCTCTCTAATGAATGGATAGGCTGCATTCTCAGTGATGTCACCGTTCTCTAGTGAAGGGATAGGCTGCATTCTCAGTGATGTCATCGCTCTCTAGTGATTGGACAGGCTGCATTCTCAGTGATGTCACCGCTCTCTAGTGATTGGATAAGCTGCATTCTCAGTTACTTCAATTCTCTCTAGTGATTGGATAGGCTGCATTCTCAGTGATGTCACCGCTCTCTAGTGAAGGGATAGGCTGTATTCTCAGTGATGTCACCGCTCTCTAGTGAATGGATAGGCTGCATTCTCAGTGATGTCACCGCTCTCTAGTGAAGGGATAGGCTGCATTCTTAGTGATGTCACTGCTCTCTAGTGATTGGATAGGCTGCATTCTCAGTGATGTCACTGCTCTCTAGTGATTGGATAGGCTGCATTCTCAATGATGTCACCGATTTCCAGTGATTGGATAGGCTGCATTCTCAATGATGTCACCGCTCTCTAGTAAAGGGATAGGCTGCATTTCCAGTGATGTCATCGCTCTCTAGAGATTGGATAGGCTGCATTCTTTAAATCAAAACCAAGTTTATTGAGCATAAAACAAACAAGGATACATTTTCACAGTTTAAGTGCAACAGGCACTACATTGACAGAAAATGCAGTTGACAGGTTCTAGGGGGGATACCAAAATACCGAAAGAAATAAAGAGATGCTATATATGTATCAGAATGGTGCGACCTCGTAGGTTTCAGTGGATTGTCAGTCAGGCGGGGGCTCCAGTGTGTCCCGCAGCTGTTTTGTGGGGTCCTGGTGCCCATCAGGCATATTGGGATGCGCAGGGTGTGTGCCCAGCAGACTCAGTACTCATACAGTAGGTTAGGCTATTCTCCTCATTATGTGTCTTAGGGGAGGGGGGTGAGCGGTCAGTCAGGGGGAAGTATGTTGCTCCTAGGGTGGGTAGGTGTCTGGGTCGCCTATCCATCTATCCCAAACTTTGTTATATTTGGCCGGGCAGCCTCGGTGGAGGTATAGTATCTTTTTAAAGGGGAGGAGGGCGTTCACTGCAGCTATCCATGCTTGGAGGGTGGGGGGGTTCGCTTTAATCCAGGTTCGGGCAATCTGCATTCTGGCTAGAACCAGGGTCTCCTGTAAGAAAGTGGAGAGGTATTTTTCTTCCTCGGGGAGTGAAAGGATCCCCAGTAAACATTGGCGGGGGCACAGGGACACAGGCGAACCCATTTGATCGTGTAGAAACTTGATGATTTGTGACCAGTATCCTTGGATGCGTGGGCAGGTCCATAATAGGTGATAAAATGTGCCACTAGGGTCTCCGCATTTGGGGCAGGAGGGGTATTGGCCAGGTCTGAACCTGGCGAGGCGTGCCGGGGTGAGGTATGATCTGTGCAGAATATACAAGTGGGTGAGTCTGTCCGACAATTTAGGGGATACTAGTTTGGAGACAGTGAGTGCATCCTCCCACTCCTCCTGCTCCACAGCGCCCAGGTCCGCCTCCCATTTGGGTTTTAGGTTTTGCGCCTGCAGGGTGGCTTAGATAGGCTGCATTCTTAGTGATGTCATCGCTCTCTAGTGATTGGATAGGCTGCATTCTTAGTGATGTCACTGCTCTCTAGTGATTGGATAGGCTGCATTCTCAGTGATGTCACCGATCTCTAGTGATTGGATAGGCTGCATTCTCAGTGATGTCACGGCTCTCTAGTGATTGGATAGGCTGCATTCTCAGTGATGTCACTGCTCTCTAGTGATTGGATAGGCTGCATTCTCAGTGATGTCACGGCTCTCTAGTGATTGGATAGGCTGCATTCTCAGTGATGTCACTGCTCTCTAGTGATTGGATAGGCTGCATTCTCAATGATGTCATCGCTCTCTAGTGATTGGATAGGCTGCATTTCCAGTGATGTCATCGCTCTCTAGTGATTGGATAGGCTGCATTCTTAGTGATGTCACTGCTCTCTAGTGATTGGATAGGCTGCATTCTGAGTGATGTCATCGCTCTCTAGTGATTGGGTCTTCCTTTATTCTTTCATATTCCTTTCCCTTTCTCTCTCCTATCCCATCCCTTTAATCTGTATGGTTCCCTTTCTTTTCCCTTCCCTTCCCCCTCTATCATATCTTCCCCTCTCCCTGACACCCTGAGATGTGTAATGACTCCCGATCCCCGGGGGTCACATGTCACTGATTCCTCTTTCTTAGTGCTGTTCTCTGCCGTCTCATGCTATGACCTCATAATGTGATCATGTGACTTCAGGGAAATGTGACTTATCTGAACTCTGTACAAATCTTCTTCATAATCGGCTCAATGCAACACAAAGTGCTACAATATATAATGGGGGTTAATCATTTATCCATAGTAACAGTTACCATGGAAACTTTCCTGAACCTTGTGGAAAACCTCCATGGAAGGAGTGGGATGCGCGTGCAATCCAGAATACGATACGAGAAAGAGACAAATGTCATCCTGAGGATGTGACCTCTTCCTGAATGGAGGATGTGACCTCTTCCTGAATGGAGGCGGCTCTGCTGGGGGCTGACTGTAGAGCCCAGCAGACAGCGCCACCTATGGACAAAACACCATGAAAACGCCTGAACATTTCAGGGTCAGTTTTATAAAAGACAAAACGTGTTATAGAGCAGGAAGGGTTAGAATCTCTGTCAGGTTTACATTGGAAAAAATAAGTCCTAGCTATTCCTGAGCCTTCCATAAAGCCGTCCTCCAGATTATCTTATTCCTCCAAGACTTGCAGACTTTCTCAGACCTCCAGACTCCCTCAGCTGTCCCGACTCTTCCAGTCCTCCAGACTCCCTCAGCTCTCCCGACTCTCCCAGTCCTCCAGACTCCCTCAGCTCTCCCAGTCCTCCAGACTCCCTCAACTCTCCCAACTCTCCGAGTCCTCCAGACTCCCTCGACTCTCCCGACTCTCCCAGTCCTCCAGACTCCCTCAGCTCTCCCAGTCCTCCAGACTTCCTCAACTCTCCCAGTCCTCCAGACTCCCTCAGCTCTCCCGACTTTCCCCGTCCTCCAGACTCCCTCAGCTCTCCCAGTCCTCCAGACTCCCTCAACTCTCCCGACTCTCCCCGTCCTCCAGACTCCCTCAGCTCTCCCAGTCCTCCAGACTCCCTCAACTCTCCCAGTCCTCCAGACTCCCACAGCTCTCCCTCAGCTCTCCCAGTTCTCCAGACTCCCTCAACTCTCCTGGCTCTCCCAGCCCTCCAGACTCCCTCAACTCTCCCGGCTCTCCCAGCCCTCCAGACTCCCTCAACTCTCCCGACTCTCCCAGTCCTCCAGACTCCCTCAGCTCTCCCAGTCCTCCAGACTCCCTCAACTCCTGACTCTCCCAGTCCTCCAGACTCCCACAGCTCTCCCAGTTCTCCAGACTCCCTCAACTCTCCCGGCTCTCCCAGCCCTCCAGACTCCCTCAACTCTCCCAGTCCTCCAGACTCCCTCAGCTCTCCTGACTCTCCCAGTCCTCCAGACTCCCTCAGCTCTCCCAGTCCTCCAGACTCCCTCAGCTCTCCCAGTCCTCCAGACTCCCTCAGCTCTCCCGACTCTCCCCGTCCTCCAGACTCCCTCAGCTCTCCCAGTCCTCCAGACTCCCTCAACTCTCCCAACTCTCCGAGTCCTCCAGACTCCCTCGACTCTCCCGACTCTCCCAGTCCTCCAGACTCCCTCAGCTCTCCCAGTCCTCCAGACTACCTCAACTCTCCCAGTCCTCCAGACTCCCTCAGCTCTCCCGACTTTCCCCGTCCTCCAGACTCCCTCAGCTCTCCCAGTCCTCCAGACTCCCTCAACTCTCCCGACTCTCCCCGTCCTCCAGACTCCCTCAGCTCTCCCAGTCCTCCAGACTCCCTCAACTCTCCCGACTCTCCCAGTCCTCCAGACTCCCTCAACTCTCCTGACTCTCCCAGTCCTCCAGACTCCCACAGCTCTCCCTCAGCTCTCCCAGTTCTCCAGACTCCCTCAACTCTCCTGGCTCTCCCAGCCCTCCAGACTCCCTCAACTCTCCCGACTCTCCCAGTCCTCCAGACTCCCTCAGCTCTCCCAGTCCTCCAGACTCCCTCAACTCCTGACTCTCCCAGTCCTCCAGACTCCCACAGCTCTCCCAGTTCTCCAGACTCCCTCAACTCTCCCGGCTCTCCCAGCCCTCCAGACTCCCTCAACTCTCCCAGTCCTCCAGACTCCCTCAGCTCTCCTGACTCTCCCAGTCCTCCAGACTCCCTCAGCTCTCCCAGTCCTCCAGACTCCCTCAGCTCTCCCAGTCCTCCAGACTCCCTCAGCTCTTCTGACTCTCCCAGCCCTCCAGACTCTCCCAGTCCTGTGGGTAAGGAATCTCCACCAACATGGAGTGCCGTCTCCTGAGTAGAGCCTGTCTCCTAATTGGAATACACCTGTCTCCTGGGCGGAGCCCTGAGCTATGCCCAAGCCTATCATTATAAGGGCCGGGCACACCCTGCAGGTCACCAGCAGGACTTGCACGCGGGCTTCGATCATTTTTTCCTCCAAATGCATTTCGAAATCATCAAACTACCAGAAATACCGGAATAGTCCGCTGATCATCTATACCCGGAGTCCGGCGCTCTGCATGTCCCACGCCCCGTGTATAAAGGTTACAATGCTGCACCAATTATATCAGCTGGCTGGAACAATGGAGGACCGCCTTTTATTTTCTTTACATTCCACGCTGCCCTCGCCGAGTTATCTGCTGTGGAAAATCCTTCTTCTGATAACAGCAAATGTTCGAAGGATCACATGATGTGAAAGGAACCGCCAGCGTTCTCACTGAGGCCAAAATGATCGATCGCAGATTATAGAACAAACACATCCCATCCAATGTCTATATACTGTACACCCGGATGTAACCAAAGAGAAAATGCCATCCATTGTGGTTTCCAGGAACGCGTTTAGAATATAAATATTGATCCTTCTGTGTTTGACCGATAAGAGGAAACATCTGCTGATAGATGAGATCCGGATCTGATAATCGATTATAAAGAAACAAAGAATCTGACAAAGAGAACAACATTGTAACCAAAACCATCATATCAATAGGAGACAGCAAATATATAGATTATCTACCCGGCAACAGCGAACAGTCAGCATTCCAATGTTACAGGAAACTCCAAATCATCACCTGCAGAACATGACATTATATTATACAGGAGTGACATCACCGCTCTCCAGATATAAGATATATTATACAGGAGTGACATCACCGCCCTCCAGATATAAGATATATTATACAGGAGTGACATCACCGCCCTCCAGATATAAGATATATTATACAGGAGTGACATCACCGCTCTCCAGATATAAGATATATTATACAGGAGTGACATCACTGATCTCCAGATATAAGATATATTATACAGGAGTGACATCACCACCCTCCAGATATAAGATATATTATGGAGGAGTGACATCACTGCTCTCCAGATATAAGATATATTATACAGGAGTGACATCACCGCCCTCCAGATATAAGATATATTATACAGTAGTGACATCACCACTCTCCAGATATAAGATATATTATAGAGGAGTGACATCACCGCTCTCCAGATATAAGATATATTATACAGGAGTGACATCACCGCTCTCCAGATATAAGATATATTATACAGAGTGACATCACCGCTCTCCAGATATAAGATATATTATACAGGAGTGACATCACCGCTCTCCAGATATAAGATATAGAGGAGTGACATCACCGCTCTCCAGATATAAGATATATTATACAGGAGTGACATCACCGCCCTCCAGATATAAGATATATTATACAGGAGTGACATCACCGCTCTCCAGATATAAGATATATTATACAGGAGTGACATCACCGCTCTCCGGATATAAGATATATTATAGAGGAGTGACATCACCGCTCTCCGGATATAAGATATATTATACAGGAGTGACATCACCGCTCTCCAGATATAAGATATATTATACAGGAGTGACATCACCGCTCTCTGTTCTCTCTGATTAATCGTTCTTTCCACACCCAAATCCAATATTCATGTTCAGTTTCTGTGATTTTCCAGCAGTGATGAGAAGCTTTGGGGAGAGAAGAAGAAATTCAGGTTTTTCCATTCTTGAGGAGTCGTCTCCCGGCGCTGCTCTGTCTGGGTATACATTATATATCCGCACTGAAGGATCCTTCATGTTTTGTAAATACAGAAACTGCCAACAGATCTCACTGAACCAGAGAGAGGAATGTCACCAGGAGGCACCACACATCCCTTCACCCTTCATTATATGACATTGCTGAGTAACCAACAGTAAACAAGCAGGGATGGTGGGAACCCCTCATAATGGGCACAGCGGGTGTACAGACCCGGGAACTCAGTACAGGGATGGTGGGAACCCCTCATAATGGGCACAGCGGTTGTACAGACCCGAGAACTCAGCGCAGGGATGGTGGGAAACCCCTCATAATGGGCACAGCGGGTGTACAGACCCGGGAACTCAGCACAGGGATGGTGGGAACCCCTCATAATGGGCACAGCGGGTGTACAGACCCGGGAACTCAGCACAGGGATGGTGGGAACCCCTTATAATGGGCACAGCGGGGGTACAGACCCGGGAACTCAGCACAGGGATGGTGGGAACCCCTCATAATGGACACAGCGGGGGTACAGACCCGGGAACTCAGCACAGGGATGGTGGGAACCCCTCATAATGGGCACAGCGGGTGTACAGACCCGGGACCTCAGCACAGGGATGGTGGGAACCCCTCATAATGGGCACAGCGGGTGTACAGACCCGGGAACTCAGCACAGGGATGGTGGGAACCCCTCATAATGGGCACAGCAGGTGTACAGACCCGGGAACTCAGCACAGGGATGGTGGGAACCCCTCATAATGGGCACAGTGGGTGCTCAGACCTGGGAACTCAGTACACGGATGGTGGGAACCCCTCATTTGGTATTCCAGTGAACCACGGGGGTAGAGCCATTATCCACAAATGGAGAAAACTTGGAAAATTATTGAAACTTCTCAGGAGTGGCCGGCCGACCAAAATGACTCCAGGAGCACGACGACGACTCATCCAGGAGGTCATAAAATAACCCAGAACAACATCTAAAGACCTGCCGGCCTCACTTGCCTCGGGTAAGGTCAGTGTTGATGATTCAGCAATAAGAAAGAGACTCAGCAAAAATGGCGTCCATGGGGAGAGTTCCAAGGCCAAAGCCACTGAGGACCAAAAAGAACACAAAGGCTCCTCCCACATTTGCCAAAAAAGACTTTTGGGCAAATATTCTGAGGACCGATGAGCGAAAAGTTGAACTTCTTTAGGAAGGTTTGCGTCCCGTTACATCTGGCGTAAAACGAACACAGCATTTCATAAGAAGACCATCATGCCAACGGTCAGACGTGGTGGTGGTAGTGTGACGGTCTGAGGCTGGACGACTCGCCATCATTGATGGAACCGTGAATAATGCGCGCTACCAGAAAAAAACCTGACGGAGAATGTCCGGCCTTCAGTTCCTGACCTCAAGTTCAAGCCCACTTGGGCATGGGCGTCCACAGAACTTTTTTCGGGGGGGGGGGGGGCATAATTTTTAAGGTCACCCGTGCTCTGTCCCTTTTCGACATTATTACAGTCAGAGACTGCAGACGTAGTACAGGAGATGGTCAGAGACTGCATACATGGCCCAAGAGACTGTCAGTGACTGCATACACGGCCCAAGAGACTGTCAGTGACTGCATACATGGCCCAAGAGACTGTCAGTGACTGCATACATGGCTCAAGTGACTGTAAGAGACTGCGGACATGGCACAAGAGATGACCAGAGACTGTATACATGGCCCAAGAGACTGTCAGAAACTGCATACATGGCTCAAGAGACTGCGGACATGGCACAAGAGACTGTCAGAAACTGCATACATGGCTCAAGAGACTGCGGACATGGCACAAGAGACTGTCAGAGACTGCATACATGGCTCAAGAGACTATAAGAGACTGCATACATGTGGGGGGTGACAGAGAGAGGGGGTGACAGAGAGAGGGGGTGACAGAGAGAGAGAGAGTCACAGGGGGTGACAGAGAGAGACAGGGGGGGCGGGTGGGGTGGGGTGGGTGGGGTGGGGGTGGGGTGGGGGGGGTTGGGTGCGGTGGGGGGAGGGGGGGGGTGACAGAGAGAGGGGGTGACAGAGAGAGACAGAGGGGAGTAACAGAGAGACATAGGGGGGTGACAGAGAGAGACAGGGGGGGGGTGTGACAGAGAGAGACAGAGGGGGGTGACAGAGAGACATAGGGGGTGACAGAGAGAGAAGAGTGTGACAGAGAGAGACAGAGGGGGTGACAGAGAGAGAGAGGAGTGTGACAGAGAGAGACAGGGGGGGTGACAGAGAGAGACATAGGGGGTGACAGAGAGAGAAGAGTGTGACAGAGAGAGACAGAGGGGGGGGTGACAGAGAGAGAAGAGTGTGACAGAGAGAGACAGAGGGGGGGGTGACAGAGAGACAGAGGGGGGTGACAGAGAGAGACAGAGGGGGGTGACAGAGAGACATAGGGGGTGACAGAGAGAGAAGAGTGTGACAGAGAGAGACAGAGGGGGGGGTGACAGAGAGACAGAGGGGGGTGACAGAGAGAGACAGAGGGGGTGACAGAGAGACATAGGGGGTGACAGAGAGAGACAGAGGGGGTGACAGAGAGAGAGGAGTGTGACAGAGAGAGACAGGGGGGGGGGGTGACAGAGAGAGACAGGGGGGGGGGTGGGGGGTGACAGAGAGAGACAGGGGGGGGGGAGGGTGACAGAGAGAGAAGAGTGTGACAGAGAGAGACAGAGGGGTGGGTGTGACAGAGAGAGAGACAGAGGGGAGGTGACAGAGAGAGTGGGGTGAAAAAGACAGAGGGGTGAGAGAGAGAGAGAGAGAGAGAGAGGGGGGTGACAGAGAAACATAGGGGGTGAGAGGGACCCCCTAGCCCTGTCTGCAGTCCCTCAAGTGCCCCTATGTCCCAGTGGTGTGTGTAATGCTCAGTACAGTACCGTGCATGCCAGTAGGATGTCCATGGTGGCCAGCAGCTGGCAAGACCCGTTTTCAATCTGGGTGAGGACAGGGCCGGCCGCCAGCGCTAGGATAAAGAACGAGTGGGGAACAAACTCCTGATCCAATCCCTGATTGCACTTGCCCCCCCCCCTTGCCCCTTCCTGCGGACGCCCATGCACTTGGGTTTATGCAGCAGGACAATGATCCGGAACACACCAGCAAGTCCACCTCTGAAAGGCTCCAGGTTCTGGAGAGGCTTAAGTCAAAGTCCAGACTTGAATCCAATTGAGATGCTGTATGGTGACCTTCCACAGGCCGTTCATTCCGGAAAACCCTCCGATGTGGCTGAATGAAAACCGATCTGCAAAGAAGAGCCAAAATGTCTCCACAGCCATGTGAAAGACGCCATTGCCAGTCATCGCCAACGCTTGATTGCAGTTGTTGCCACCGAGGGTGGCACCACCAGTTATTTGGTTTAGGGGGGCAATTACTTCAGGAAATTCAGGAAATACGGGAAGGAAGCTGATTGGTTGATCAATCAGTTGACCTTTCTGTAGTGTGTACGATCCTCGTCTCCAGGGGCCGAGAACAATTAACAATCGTCCTTGTCACTGATAATCATAAGGGCTCGTGTCTTCTGACCTTCGTATTGTCCTCATCAATGGAATTATCAGAGGAAGAGTCACCCACCTCCAATGTCACCCACCTCCAATGTCACCCACCTCCAATGTCACCCACCTCCAACCTACCCGTCCCGAGATCTTCCTTCTATGGGGTAAGTGGAGCCCCAACTGTTACCAAACGTACCTTCCTACATCATATATCTGGTGGGAACCCCTCATAATGGCACAGCGGGTGTACAGACCCGGGAACTCAGCACAGGGATGGTGGGAACCCCTCATAATGGGCACAGCGGGTGTACAGACCCGGGAACTCAGCACAGGGATGGTGAAAACCCCTCATAATGGGCACAGCGGGTGTACAGACCCGGGAACTCGCACAGGGATGGTGGGAACCCCTCATAATGGGCACAGCGGGTGTACAGACCCGGGAACTCGGCACAGGGATGGTGGGAACCCCTCATAATGGGCACAGCGGGTGTACAGACCCGGGAACTCAGCACAGGGATGGTGGGAACCCCTCATAATGGGCACAGCGGGTGTACAGACCCGGGAACTCAGCACAGGGATGGTGGGAACCCCTCATAATGGGCACAGCGGGTGTACAGACCCGGGAACTCAGCACAGGGATGGTGGGAACCCCCCATAATGGGCACAGCGGGTGTACAGAGCCGGGAACTCAGCACAGGGATGGTGGGAACCCCTCATAATGGGCACAGCGGGTGTACAGACCCGGGAACTCAGCACAGGGATGGTGGGAACCTCTCATAATGGGCACAGCGGGTGTACAGACCCGGGAACTCAGCACAGGGATGGTGGGAACCCCTCATATTGGGCACAGCGGGTGTACAGACCCGGAAACTCAGCACAGGGATGGTGGGAACCCCTCATAATGGGCACAGCGGGTGTACAGACCCGGGAACTCAGCACAGGGATGGTGGGAGCCCCTCATAATGGGCACAGCGGGTGTACAGACCCGGGGACTCGGCACATGGATGGTGGGAGCCCCTCATAATGGGCACAGCGGGTGTACAGACCCGGGAACTCAGCACAGGGATGGTGGGAGCCCCTCATAATGGGCACAGCGGGTGTACAGACCCGGGAACTTGGCACAGGGATGGTGGGAACCCCTCATAATGGGCACAGCGGGTGTACAGACCTGGGAACTCAGCACAGGGATGGTGGGAACCCCTCATAATGGGAGATAGAAGAATAAAATATCATTTTCGGATCCTTTAAGCAGCACATTTTTGAACATTTTTGTCTCAGTATTTTTTCTCTGATCCGGTACAAAGGGCCTTTTTTTTGTTTTTTCGGCGGTGGAGGAAATGTTTGGGAAGTCGGTCGGCGATGGGAGTTATAAATAGTCATGGAAGAGGCGATATTCTGCATGCAGAGTGTGTTTGCTTTGCTGACAACAGAGAGCAGGTGGGAGGGGGTGGGGAGGAGGAGCAACATGGAGGAGGAAGGTGGGATGAGCTGCAGCCATCACAGAGGAAGGGAGGGGAGCCATGACACAGGCAACTTGATGTCAGCAGCCTGCAGCAGGGATCATCCAGCACCCAGTCCTCTAATACTAAGGTAAGCTGGGATCCCCCGGGGCCTGAAAGATGTTGGTGACCTCCCAGCCCCCCCCCTGCAGAGAAAATCTGACCTCCTGCCACCCATAGAAATCCTATAAACAGCCTTTTCCTACGCCTGCCTAGCCTGAGACATCAGACTGCAAGCTCTGCAGCTCAGGAGGCACCAGCCAATCAGAACAGCTTGTTTTTATAAAATAAGGGGAGGGGGGGGGCGGCTTTTCTCATTACACCCCGACAGTGGGACTACCTGTGTCCTGGGCAATGGGCATACATGCACAGATTAGATTTCAGGTCAGGGGGACCACCTGTGACTATGGTGGGTGTATCCATATTCTTTGTGCTTTTAGGGTGATTAGATTGCAAGCTCTGCGGGCGACATGTTCGGTCAAAATGACCTCCCTGGTTTTGGTGTTAAATTGCGGAGAGATAAAAATCTGTCTTTGTGGCAGCCAAATGATGAACCCCCATCTTTGCCCGACGTGCAGCGGTGCCACGCCAAAAACACCACTATTACTACCATCACCCTCACTACTACTACTACCACCATCACTACTACTACTATCACCATCACTACTACTACTATCACTATCACTACTACTACTACTACTACTACCACCATCACTACTACTACCACCATCACTACTACTACTACTACCACCATCACTACTACTACTACTATCAACATTACTACTACTACTATCACCATCACCACTACTACCACCACCACCATCACTACTACTACTACCATCATCACCACTACTACTGCCACCACCACCATCACTATTACTACCATCACTACTACTACTACCACCACCATCATCACCACTACTACTACTACCATCATCACCACTACTACTGCCACCACCACCATCACTATTACTACCATCATCACCACTACCATCACTACTACTACTACTACCACCACCATCATCATCATCACTACTACTACCACCATCACTATTACTACCACCACTATCGCCACCATCATCACCACTATCGTCACCACCACTACTACTACCACCACCAACATCACTACTACTACTACCATCATCATCATCACTACAACCACCACCACCACCACTACTACCATCATCATCACTATCATCATCACTACTACAAACACCATCACCACTACTACTACCATCACTATCATCACCACCATCATCACTACTACCACCACTACAAAAACCATCATCACTACTACCACCATCACCACTACTACTACTACTACCACTACCATCACTATCCTCACCACCACTACAACCACCATCACCACTACTACTACCACCACCACCATCATCATCATCACTATCATCACTACTACCACCACCACCATCATCATCACTATCATCACTACTACCACCACTATCGTCACTACTACTACCATCATCATCACTATCATCACTACTACCACCACTATCGTCACCACTACTACTACTACTGCCACCATCATCTTTACTACAAGCACCACTACTATCATCATCACCACTACCACTACGACCATCATTACTACAACCAATTCACATCACCACTATCATCATCACCACTACAACCACCATCACCACTACTACCATCACTACAACCACCATTATCACCACCACCACTACTACTACAACCAATTCACACCACCACTATCATCATTGCCACTACTACCACCATCATTATCACCACCACCATCATCATCATCATTATTATTATTATTATTATTATTATTACAACCATTATCATCACCGCCGCTATCACCGCCATCGCCTAAGATTGCCACCTCATCCCTTTAAACCCGAACCCACATGAATTACTCGGGTTCTGAGGCTGATTTATTGTAGATGAGGCACCAAGTGGGTTTAATTACCACCTTAATCAGCCTCAGAATCCGTGGAATTCATATGTGTTCGGGTTTAAAGGGATGAGGTGGCAACTGTATCATCACCATCATCATCGCCATCCCCACCCCCACCTATGGTTCCTGTTCATACCTGTGCGCCGCACATCCGCGTTCCGCGAATATTCTACAGGTGCCCCATAGACTTCAATGATGACACTTTTAAAAAGGGGCAGGTGAGAAGCGTAGCCTTAGTCTACAGTGGAAGGGGATAGATTGCAAGCTCTGCGGCTCAGAGCCAAGCACTGTTTAATTTTGGGGAAATGGCGTCGATATTTGGGGTCTAAGAAATGCTCAGCGGCTGTCCGTGGGTCCCGCGTATCAAACCTCCTACAACTGGCTCTGCAACAGAACGGATTGGAGTGCAAGCTCTGCGGGTCAGGGCCCACTCGGGTCCGATGGCACAACGCTTGCTTTTGTGACCAATTGTGGCGACGCAAAACTGTTGAAGGATACCAACCGGGGGGGGGGCATTAATGGATTGGCGCAAAATTCTGATGGGGAAATGATGTGCGAATTCGTCCCATCGACCATTATAAGGAATCCTGCGTCGCTTAATGACCAATCCTGCGCCCTTGAAATATATGCGCAGGGCCCGTCAAGGAAATTCCGACCAAGGAAATTACGCACAAAATTGTTGCAAAAAAATCTTATTGCGTCCCAGCGACCGTTTTATGAAGCGTTCTGCGTCACTTACTGCGTCTTCTGCGAATTGCAAAATTACGTAGGGCCCGATGGGTGGAGTCAAGTGTGACATCCCGACCGGGAAATTATCTGCAAAATTGTCGCAAAAAAAAAAAAAAAAAAAAAACGTTTGCAAAATTCAACAAATTATTATCTTGCTGTGTCCCAGCGACCGCTCTAACGCGTTCTGCACCGATTACTGCGTTGCTAATAGCAACATTCCTCTGAAATCTCAACCAATGGGAACGTTCGTATTTCTGACGCACGGCCTATCCCAACTTCCTCCTGTAAAAAATTCTAAAAACCTGCTTTTCCTATGCAGGCCTCGTACTAAAGTACTTTTGGGATTCCCCGGGGCCTGAAAGATGTTGGTGCCTCCCAACCCCCCACTTCTACCCCCGTCAGCAAATTTG